>DWDU01001468.1:0-14589 GCA_018245575.1 Jemadia suekentonmiller
GTAACTGGTGAAACGTGGGAGTGTTCTACACTCCTCTGCCTACCTCTTCGGGGATTGCAGGCGTGATGTTACGTTTAGATTTTTGTAATGTCTGTTATAATTCATGGAGAGGGCAAGCCGTTAATGCGTAGAGTTTAATGACGCATAAAGAAGTTGGACCGGTAAGAGCTAGTGACAATAGTGCGTATCATAATAAATTAACGGAATCACGTGATAAAATGTAATATGAAGCGACAAGTGAAATGTATCTCTTAATTAACGGGCTCGCCGCCGGACGGTTGCCAAAACATGGCTGCGCCCACGGCTTGTTGTGATTCCGGCTAAAGATAGAGGAAAGCTAACTGGGACTTGGTACATTGAAAAGCGAGGAGTGGAAGCGACGATAAGAGCGGGAGCGACACAATACAGCACTAATTAGTTTTTACAAGACTCCACACTGCTTCAGCGAGAGCAGCCGGTCGATCATGCAGACACAAAATTCGCAAATATGGAGAATATATTTGTTCTCGGAAATGTGTCTAGTTATATCTGAGAACGCGTGAAACATATTATCCCATTACGATTTCAATAGCGCTTAAGTAGGCACGAGGGAATATTTGGGGCGCCCAAGGGTTTCCTTGACCTAGTCTGCGCCCAAACGCTTATACCGTAAATCAGATGATTTATTAAGAATTATGTCTTGTAATAGTCTAAAGTAATCTGCTTTTTATTTACGTAGATAAAATTGATATAATAAGATAAAATTATTTGTAATCTTTAGTTATGCGTGGGGTTGAAAATACTCTCACTAATTATATTTTGTATAATAGTTGGTATGTTGTTTCGGATGAGTATAAACCGTTACACCGCCAGATATATAAGTGAAGATAATTCTGATTTCCGCTAATCACTTAACTCAAGGTATTAGATAGAATGTTACTTTTGCCGGTGGACAGTGCATAAGTTTTTGGCAACAGCATCGTATCAAAACTAGATTTCAAAATAAATCCTGGAGCGCATCGACTTTGGTGCGTCCGCTTACATCGTTGTAAACGTAGTTTTCCAACGACTCTATTATTGCGTGTTTTTACTAACTCTAAACATTTTGAATTCAAGTAAACCTGTAAAGTGTGAAGCTGCATGAGATTTACAATTTTATCCGAACAGGCCACAACAGTCCATGATGATAGATACGGTAGATATTTTGTTGTTGGTCGATCACGGAGAGATTGATCGATACCGTTCTTGTGCCAAATTATCAAGCGAACGCTTTCTTCTCCTGATATGAACCATCATTTATGAATGACGTCAGAAGCGTACTTGGTATCGACAATACGCTACACATTTGCAATCATACAAAGGTTATATAGCCATTTGTAATAAAATTTTGATAAATTCAAATGTTTCGGAATCGAATCCTAATCAGGTAGTTGTCAGCACCATGAATTTAATCTTTCATTAGTTCTGCATGTTACGATTTTGTTTGTAGTAAAGATGTCAATAATTATCCTTATCGAACAAATTTTGAAATATGTTGATATTTGGTTTCTAATCAAAATTCTAATTATTATTTCATACATTTCTGACTTACTGTGTTTAATCAACTTTAATCCAGTGACGTTATAAATTTCAAAAATAGTTTCTTAGCGGTTGCCTGTATGTACATCTTATAAGAAATATAGGCGCCGAGATACAAGACTAAAATTGTAAAAGCGTGTTTTTTATCTGTGATAAATATGCTAAAATAAGACATACATTTATACAAAATTGCTCGAACAACGTTAAATTATCTTAATTTTATAATTCCTCCCTATCTATTCATCCCTATAACATGTTACAAAAGACAAAATTTGTCTTCATAAAATTGTCTTAAAATTAAATACCGTTCGTTCGTAAGGATTAATTAATATGACATGTCATCAAATAATGCTCGTGATTAACTTTTTAATTTTCATTAAACTTATTCCTTGTTGTGGCTTATTTATAACAGACAGGTATGTAGTGCCGTGAATATTTTTTTTTAATTTTCTAAGATCCAACATTTCCCTCGTACATTATTTTAGCGTATTATTAACCATTACACCAGGGGCCTTATTCGCTATGACGAAACGCCGTGTAACGCGGCGCGTTACAGTACTTTCGCGCTGCGTTACTTGCGCGTTTGGTCATAGCGAATAAGGCCCCTGGACACTCAACTTAAGTATTTCGATTACGTTATTTTCTGTCGACTTATTTTTCCAAATATCAATATTTCGGGCTGGTAAGCAGTCATAACATCATTATAGATAACCTATAATATTCATCATTAATCTGGCTATAGTATACAAAAAGAATTTCCCAATTTCCACTTGCAATTTTGGAGATTAACACGTTTCAACCGACAAGAAATCTCAACTCTATTATGTTAATAAAATTACAGATTTATTATTGTTAATAAACGCATTGAAAGCTTGTATTGATTAATTTTCAGTTGTATTCAGCTTTTTGGTTCATTCATCTTTTTATTCGTTTAATCCCTCTTTATAGAACCCTCGAAGTTAATTTTGCTCGTAGTAATTAAATGAAAGCACATGTGTGTTATTGAAAATATTCACAATAACGTAGAACGTCATCCGTAACAAATGTCATTTAGTACGGTCCTATAAGAGGCATTAAAATTTTAAATTATCGCCAACCACTCGCGCGAGAAAATTCAATTAAGACCATTTGATCACATAATTGGATTAGCTTTGTATAGTTGCCAGCGGATTGAATACTGATGAGCGAATGGTCATGGTTGTTTAGTTTACTATATGAGCGGTTATTCCTTGTAACTAATTATCAAAATATATTAAACATTACGTTGTGATTAAATTTATTGATGATGAAAAAGAACTCATGAGAAGAGCACTTTTGTCATTCCAAATAATTAGCTAGATACGCTCACAAAGAGATGGCAGCCCTTTGAAAGAGTACACGGGCGTCGGGACGAATATCCGTTGTTTGCGCAGGGTGCGCGCGTCGCGGCGTGCTTCCTGTTATTTCGCCAGTAGCGCCGCCGGGCCGACGTCGGCCGCTCTACTATGTAGTCTAACGCCCCACGCCTTCATAGTCTTCCAGCGGCTGAGGCCGCCTTAGTTTTTAATTTAGTTTTAAGAAACCAAGTCTTCCACTAGTCTTAAGGGCACTTAGGTTAAGATGCAAAGGGGTAGGCCGTCGCGTCGCGAACACAACGACCGGGTCGTATTCGAAAGGCTCTGGCGAGGCACGTTCCAGGCCGTGCTCGCCGGACCGCAACGCAGGCCGCGCGCCTCCTCCCACGACCCCAACCCCGACTTGGCTGTCGTGCCGGCCCCGCCGCCGGGCCCCTCGAATGTAGTAGATGCGCTAGAACCCGCACTGAGAACCCTTATAGAAGGACTGAGAAATTCTTGCTGCTGTCGATGTAACTGCTCGGCGGACCGCAACAACGCTAACAATTTGCAGGTCTGTCTCTCCGAAGCCCAGGAGAGAAAGTCGATGCGATCGGTCATAAGGTTTGCATACAGTTATATCGATTAACACATTCGCTGTAAATAGGTCGACTAGGTTTTGACGCCACGTTAACAGTATCAATTAAGAGTAACAGTACGTGGGTTTCCGCTGAAATACCAACTAAATCTATTACACACTTGTTCGTATTGATAACAATGTATAGCTCTCCTAAAAGTTGATTGTGTACACATCGAGCTCCTTATGAGTTGTACCTTGTTTGTTATTCAAGTTGAATTAAATTATGTTTCCCTATTTTTAGCGCACTTAGGTGCTAAACAGGTAACTATGCATGAGTCTTCTTCGAAGCTTGTGTAAGCTTTTTATTATCGTGTCCTAGAATTGAAAAACCATTCACATTAGCGATGAATGGTTAGTTAGTTTTTGCGGATTATTATTTTTGAAGCAGGGTCAGTGAAATGTGGAGTTCGGTCCGCCATGTTGAATTCGTTTGGCGTTTCGTTTGCTAGCGTTCGGGAGACGCACGCCGTGGCGGAAGCGCAACAGGAGAAGAACGCGCGTCTCCGTGATGCCTTCGGGATCTCACCACGCTTCGTGGAAGGCACCAGCTTGGACCCGGAGCGGCGGGCCCGCGACGAGGCGCAGCGGTACCCGCTCGTCAGAACGCCCAGCCATGAGCGAGACGATCGTGATACTCATGTGTCATCTAAAAAGAAGAAAAAGAAAAGGTGACACTTATACTGATTTGTTCTATTATAGATTAAAACATAATAAAAATACAAGTAAAACGTATTACTATAAATAAATTGTATTTGTTTTCTAGAGTTCTATTTAAATTTTATGACAAATAAGGTTCGGTTATTAAACGTTGAGTTATTAAAAAAATAGTTGCTTTATAATCCTGAAAAGAGGTGTTTTGAAACCTGGCAACTATACTATCTATATGTAATTGTGTGGATTTTAATTCATGTGAAATTGTTATGAGTCATCATCATAAAGCTATGTTAAAATTATATCTTGTATATAAATAAAATCTAAATTAATTATACAAGAAAACTAAAACTTTTACATGACTGTAATAACATAATTTATTGCATTATAGCACATCACCGGAAGTAAAGAAGTCCAAGAAGAAAAAGTCCAAGAAGAACAAGAAGGATAAGTGAGTTCTACCTCTACTCTATCTTTTTAACTCTGTTCATTATTACATTTTTTTTTAATTTTATTTATAATCACTGTTTAAAATTTCATAGTTTTTCGTTGAATCCAGACAGGTGGCACTTCAGTTGACAAAGAGGCAAGTACGAGCAGATGTTAAATATTAGTATATCTTTAACTTTGCTGACAAAATCATTGAAAAAATTTTTTTGTTACCATTTACAGTCAGAGGAAAATGTTGTGGAAATATATGCGTAGGTATGGAACCATCTTGTAATTTCGTATTAGCATTGTATGTCTATGTGTATATATAACTAAAATCATATTTAGATTAAATATTGTTGGTCTGTATACAAAGAAATTTCTGAAACAGACTCCAATGCTACTTGTGCAGTTTGCAGTTTTACAACTGCACGAGTTGACTATACAAAATTTTACAAGCAGAGAATAGAAAACACTCAGACTCAACACAATATTTTTTACCTTTCATGGAAGGCAAACCCATCACATTAGCATAAGCTGAGGACATCACTGACAACTCCATCGGCAAACCAATAACAGCTGAACTTCAGATATCCAGTATACCAGTTTGCTAATTGCATTATAATACAAAAGAACCAGGAATATGCCCATAATTATAAATAATGTAGATTATATTATTAATAAAATTGTAATTAGATTAGTACTTGAATATAGCATCGCCACTGAACAAAACTTGTAGTGATTTATTTTATAAACAACAAATATGTATTTAAAACTTTTGTATTATATCATTTTTCCCATCTACATACTTACGAACAGAAGTTTAATAGCAGCGTTCATCACGTCAGTACAGAGGACTATGAAGAGCTTATCCTTATTTATTATTTATTTTATTTGTATTTTCAGCGTACTTACATAATTATATTTATTATTAATACTGTATATCTTAAACTGATATATTTTCATTAGAAACGGATATTTAATAACAACTGGAATATTTTTACAATACATCAATCACTTACTATTTCATGTCCCATGATACTAAACGACAACATTATTAAAACATGAAACAATCTTAAAAAGTAAAGAAACATTTGAAACAGTATTATTAAAAATAACTTTGGAATTAAAATTTGAAATGCACATCACAAGGATTAAAGTTGAAAGAGGGTGGGATCAAGAATACTTTTGTTTCACAGGCATGAATCCGGCAAGAAAAAGAAGAAGCGTTCTAAATCGCAGAGTTCGGTCGGCTCGAGCGGTTCGGAGAATGACAGTGACTCGGCGAGCTCGGCGGATGACAAGAAAACCAAGAAAAAGAAGGTAATTATCACACATCCGGCTCACAACGTGTTCACATGCCTCCGAACTGTGCTATCTTGTTTCAATAGAGAAATTTCTATTGTAGATTTGACGGAATTCAAAGGTCGTGTCGTTTATGTCTCAATAAATCAACTATATAATTATGTTAAATGCTTTGAATATCTCTCTCTTCTTCATGGGGCATTTGCATTTCATTTTTGTTGGTTGTCTTTTTCTGACTATTGAATCCAATTCAATCAATTTCTCAATGAAGACATGAACCTTGAATTCTTGATATAACATAAAAACACTAGTGACAACTATCTCTTTTGTGGTTTCTGTATTGGTTACTGGGCTCATTTGAAACGGATGAACTCCTCTTTAGAATCTACGCGTACTGCCTACTTGTAATAGGAATTCCAACACCGTTTAACACATCCCCTTGGCCGGGCAGTCATGTCAATACCCAATGGAAAATTTAGTTCGCTCTACAGTGGATACATGGACTACTTTAGCTAATTTAGCACCCGCTTTAATTTTTTTTGAGTTCCACGAGGATTATTAAATGCATTGAACTGTAATAAACATCATTATATTTCTAGGATGCGGACGTGGGCTTATATAGTTTTGGTTTATCTAAGAGAATCTTTTGCGCTATTACAAAAAAAATCTTCTATAAAGATAATTCAATGTAGACAAGAATAGAATTGTTTCGCTGATATTTTGATATATTTTCAACCCCGGCTTTCAAAATTTTATTTCTTACCTATGCTATCATCAATGTATATCACAGAAAAATAAGGGACGCGAAAGGAATTTTTAAATGTGGTTATTCTCTCTCTTTCTCTATATCACTCTCGTTCTCTATTTGTTTGTCTGTCTCTTACTCTTGATTTTTTTTATATTTTTTTTTCTGTAAATACAAGATATATAGCCAAGTAAAAATTATCTGTTTAACTGTGCATCATTTCATAGGATAGCCATCTTTATCTGAAGAATAACGTATACTGTAAGTATTTCACAAAACAATAACACTGTAAGAACACTATGTTAGGTGAATACTAAAAATTGTACATGTTTATTATTGCATATGCATTTTACCGCGTAATTACATTTGAGACTAACTCTGAAAATAATTTGAACAGAAAAAAACGGGCAGTCGTCGATATGTAAAAGTGTGCACAGTTATTTACATGCATGGTGTTTGTAGTCCTTTAAAACAGATGGTGGTATCACTATATATATTGCGGCGCCATGCCTCGATATGTGATAGAAAAACGTGCGTTTTTTCACGAGCTACCTCTTTTCGTTACTTTCTTTCTCAATAAGTGTTGACTCTTTCATATTCACTGCAATGTTTCATGATGGATTATCAATTTGGTCGTTTCTTGCACGTTTTTGTATCCCACATCAAGTGTTGATGTCCGGACTGATTGTTTATGAAGATGTAACTAATCCATAACATTCTCCCTCTTCTCATTGACTCAAAACTAATTAAGGATGCTCCACATGTTTATATGGTATACAATACCACCACCGTTTGTTGACGAAGGTACGTTCCCGAAGTGTTATTTTACATTTGATTTTGTGTAATACATGTATTTATGTTAAAGATGTTGTTAATGTGTTTACTAATTTAGTGCTGTAAATATAATAAAAAGGATTCGTGCACTGGTGCCAACAGACAAAACACTCTTATTCGTTGCATACTTGTCCTATGTCATTGAGAATGTTATGGATGAATAAATAAAATAATAAATAACATTCTGAAATTTAAGACCAGAAACTACTCTTTTAACATTTTTTTTTGTATCGATTTTCGCTTTTGTGAGTAGCTTATTAAATATTACCTTCTATAAAAAATTATTTGTGTTTAGTTAATGCCTCCATTTTTTTTAAATAATTCCTTATAGAAAGCATGTGTAAAGTGTTTTGTTTTTTTATTTATTTATTTTTTAGTACAGAGATTCATCGTTCATCTGTAAATGTGATAATTGAATTGATGAATATCTTTTTACTTAGTGAAATTTTTAGTTGCCATAACCACTAGTCTTCTTGTATTGGCACTGGTGTTCACAGCGTTTATAATTTGCATTCGTCTAATACTGCTGTTAATTTTGTACAGAAAAAGTCCAGTAGCCGGCGTCGTGCGACCAGCGAACCATCAAGTCGGGAGAAGTAAGAACCAACTCATTATTACGACCGATGAAATCATGTCCTGTTAATCAAAGCGTAACGCAAGTCTTTTCTTTTTAGTTCTCCGGTGAAACATGTTAAGGAAAAGCAATGGGAACGGGCACAGGACCTAAAAGAAACGGAAAATCGCCTCAAAAAAAAAGAACGTGACCGCGAGGAACGGAACAACAAATGCGATGAGCCACAGCCTAAAAATGTACGACAGAATGAGTCCAGCAGACGGCGTGTCGAACGTAGCCGCTCTATTGAACGTAGACCTTCCCCTGAATACCGACAAAGAGAAGAACGCAGATCAGCCGATCACAGACATAGAGAGGATCGAAAATCCCCAACCTATGAACGTAGGGAAGAGCGAAGATCTCCAGCGTATGAGCGAAGAGATGAGCGAAAATCACCAGTGCATGAACGGAGGGACGAGAGAAAATCTCCTGCCTATGAACGTAGACAGCAGCGGAAATCACCAGCTTATGAACGTAGAGACGACCGAAAATCTCCAGCTTATGAACGTAGAGACGATCGAAAATCTCCAGCTTATGAACGTAAAGACGAAAGAAAATTTCCCGCGTATGAACGTCGAGACGAACGACGATCACCAGATTATAGACAAAGGGACAGAGAGACCAGGGATGACAGACGAATGCCGGATATAAGACAAAAAGATGACCGCCGCTCACCTGCAGAAAAACGCAGAGACGAAAGAGCTTCCCCGGATTATCGACAAAGAGAAGAGCGAAGATCTCCAGATTACAGAAAAAAAACTGGTGTATCAAGTAAATATGATAATAGAAAAAAAGAAACTACAACTGATGTAGGAGATCGAGTTAAAGTATCGAAGCGGTCAAAACGGGATAGAAACAATTCGTCTTCAGATTCGGACACTACAGAACCACCTATTAAAGTGAGCAAACGAGATAAAAAACAAATTGAAAGAATTGCATCCCCACCAGCAGATAAAGATCGACAGAGAAGTCCATCTCCGCAAACTAGCAAACATGGGGATACATATTACAATAGAAGAAATCTTGTAAAAGACACGAATAAAAATCGCAGAGATAGTTCGTCTTCACGAGAAGAGAGACGTGCCACAAAGAGGAGTGAATCTCCCGTTTATAAAAATAAAAATTTAGATGATATTAAAAAGAATTATATGTATGATAAAAATAATACACACACCGAACGCCAACAAGAAATTACCAAAAAGAAAGAGAAAAATGAAGAGCGATATGGACGCAAAAGAAACAGAAGCTCATCAAGAGAAAAAAGAGATTCATCGCAAGAACATCGAGGACAATCGCCTAAGATTTATAAAAATCAAGAGAAGGAACCAGAAAGGTACTATAAAGGTTCAAGACCAGTTACATCATCCCCTTACGTGTCTGAATCAGAATCATCTCCTAAAAGAACACTTGAAAAGATTTCAAAGAACAAGGATAAACATTATAAAGACAGAAAATCCACACCACCCCTTCAAGAAAGAAGAAGACGCAGTCCATCACAAGAATACGCAAGTAACGAATCTCGTGCATCACGCAGGACAGTAGAAAGCAAAGTCGAGAAATTCAAACCCATTTCTAAATCAGATGACAAGACAGATAATAGTCGACAGAGCAAGAAATCTCCATCACCTGAAGATCGAAGGCGCAGAAGCTATCATAGCGTATCTAAATCCCCGAGTCCGTTACGCAAAAGTTCAAAAGTTGAAAAACGCAAGATTACCCCACCAAGCGGAAAGAATAAGAAATCTTCAGAAGGATGCTCTGATTCACCCAAGCAAATTGTAAAAGAGAAAAGCGAAGGGAACACCAAAGGAAACAAGGGAAAATCCAACGAAGGTCAAAAAGCCAGATCTCCATCGCAATCACATCAAAGAAGTAGGAGCACGTCCAGTCTCAGCTACTCGCCGGCGCGCCGCAGTCCAGAGCGATACCGGGACATTCTAGAAAATTTGTCAGAAAAAGACAAACGCAAGTACATCAAGTCTCCTTCTGATTTGCAACCTAGGAGAAAGAAGAAGGACATATCAGAATTGAAACCTGTTGTGGTGTGTATGAGAAGTTCGTCGAGTGAACACGATGATTCAGAAGGAGACTTTTTAAGGTTAAACGAACGTGCTCGGCAGGATGATCTTGACATTCGGGAATTAAACAGGTTAAAGGAGAGACTGATTCAGATGACTAAATCTAATTTGGAGCGTAAAAGGGCAGAAGAGACAAATGGTCAGTCGACGTCTGCAGGACCCGGTGGAATGACGACGGGTGACGCAGATCGATCGTCGTCCACTGGTCATAGCCCCGGGAAACCGGGAGAAAAGAGTCCTCTAAACAGGTATTTAGTAAAAACTTGGTTTTCTTCTTTTCGTTAGATAGAGTATATCAACTTTTTCGAGGAAAACTAATTGAGGTTTGATTTTAAATAGAATCAGAAATTTTTTATACCTATAACAATTATTAGCTATACTTTGTCGAATGAAACAAGAACTACTTTTGAACCATTATCGTTGCACTCACAAAAACATATAAGCCGTTCTAAATTGCTTTCGGATGTATCCGTGAATAGAACTGAGGTTCTTATAAAAATCAATTTAGTGCAATATAGAATGTAATGACCACATGTATGTGCCATATACATAATATGGTTTCGTATCCAGATGCGACCTGGTGGCGGAGCTGAAGAGCAAGAGCCCGGTGAACGTGGAGAGCTCGCCGGAGCCCGAGCCGCGTGCTCGCAGCTGGTCGCGCTCGTCCCGGTCTCGTTCGCGCTCTAAGACCAAGTCTAAGTCGCGTTCTCGCGGCAAGTCCTCTCGGTCGCGCTCGCGCTCTCGTTCAGACTCGTCGCGCTCCCGATCCAGATCCTATTCATCGTCAAGGTGGGTCCATGTTAATACTGGGTTGTAGCTAACCCTGCAAGTGCTGTATGTATGTCACAAGATCCTCCATCTACACTAAGGAAGGAGAGGGGCAATATTTATAAGATCAAATTCGTAAAATTCATTTCGGAATGTTATCGATAAGATTTTTCTGCTAAATGAGTAACGAAGGTATGAAATACTTATCCATCCCCCAGAAATGGTATTTCTTCTGAACGAATGCTCATATTCTTGACATTGTCGTATATTGTGACAAATTATTACTAAGTTTATGAGCTATATATTCTACTGAATATTCCAGGTCCAGTCGCTCCAGATCTTACAGCACCCGGAGCACGTCACGTTCCACTCGCAGCACCTCGAGATCTACCCGTTCTTCTAGGTAATTCTTCTTACCAAGACATTCTTGACAGCAGAACATAGTTTGATATACATAGAAAATATTTTGAAACGAAATCTATATGACCTAAATAATATTTTCTGCATTAAATAATAATAAAATATTTCATTAAAGTTACGTCATTAAATATTTGTATAGTAGCATATTCATTTCATTAAACTAATTATAAATTAATTAAACGTCGAATTTATAACTCCATACGTTATTTGAAATATTTGGTTTTTAAGTTTATATTACTTTTACGATTAATTTTATATACTTTTATGTATATAACTATGTTTAAAACTATTTTCTGTTG
The DNA here is from genome assembly GCA_018245575.1 of Jemadia suekentonmiller. Taxonomy (NCBI): domain Eukaryota; kingdom Metazoa; phylum Arthropoda; class Insecta; order Lepidoptera; family Hesperiidae; genus Jemadia; species Jemadia suekentonmiller. The sequence continues at coordinate 11,653 of DWDU01001468.1, forward strand.
TTAAGTGATGTAATAGTTTTAAAACGGTTCATATTATATATAGAGAGTTATAGAGAGAATTATAGTGAGAACTGGTATATGAACTGTCGCAAATAATACTTGATTGTTTTCAAATGTGGCACAACAACCGGGGGGTCGGATTTGTCAGAACTTTACGGAAATTATCAAGCACGCTTATACTCCTCCAAAATGCAAATGGAGCCTAACGTTGCCGATCGAAGATTCGAATAGCCCGTGGCGTTCGAAAGCGGGGCGAAGTGAGGTGCGGCAGTAGGGCGTGGCGACGCGTAGGGCAGTGTAGCGCGCGTGCGTCCCAGGACCATGACGGGCGTGTACGCCGAGTACCGGCGCGCGGGCGAGCTGCGCGCGCGCTCGCGCTCGCGCTCGCCCTCCATCCCGCGCCGCGCCGGCTCGCCCAGCTTCCTCGACCGCCGCCGCATCACCAGGTACCGCCGCCGCGAGCTCGCGTCTGTGTGCGCTTCGCCTAACGTCACGGCGGTCCTCGTCGTTGCGTTTAGGAACACGTGGAGTTATCGAAGGATACTTGCATCCGTTCAGTCTCTATTAGAATTTGCCTCCTTTCTAGTCTCGATTGTATGTTATTTCAAAATAATTTACTTGTTCATTAGGTGCTTTGTGATACGCGTACATAAATAAAATTTTATTTTATTTGCATTCCTATTGTATATCCATTCACAGCATGATATCGAAGCATTTTTGATTCGTATGTTTTATGTGTAAAAATACTAATAGATTCCATAACAGTTTATGTATATCATATACTTTGTTATTTGTCGCTATTCACTCAATTAAGACAAATAAATTAACTATTAAAATTCTGCAATACTAAATTCCCCTAACCTACCAAATATGAATCTATACCTCAACGAACTCTCGTAAATTTATCCGATATTTGCTACAAATCTATTGACTGCCTAATAATTATAGGAGAAATAGTGTTCTTCCCATAATCACTCCGCACTGTAACCGTGCCACGTGAGACAGTCTCATACATATGAACAATGTCGTCATCGTTAGATCAGGGCGTAGCGTGTGTTTTTCAGGAATTTGACATATTACGGTCTTTAGTATTTAGCTGTGTGTTTGGTTGTTTAATCTGTTGTTGTGTGCCGCTTTCCTTTAGCTAATATTATAGCGGGCTTCTTATGTTACTTTTTGCACACGAGTGTGCTTTATTACAATGCGGGAGCCACACCTCACCACCGCCCACACTGGCTCTTAATGACAATCACTCGGACCATGTGGCCCGGTGGCCGGATGTGATCATGCATTGTTAATTAGCGCGTTTTATAATACTTTACTTTTTTTTATTTTTATGTATATCTTTTGTTTTTTTTTTTTTTTCTTTTTGTTTATAGAAAAAAATCACCAAAATATAGCACGAGCTCTGAAGACACGAATAGCTCCGATTACTGAAGTGACTGCTAGTTGTAGTGTAGTAGCTTAAGTAATATGTATTGTATTAGTTTTATTATGTTTATTGTTTCCTACATCCAATAAGGCGTACCCTATGCTAATATATTTATGATTTTATAAATTACACAAGAATGTGTTCCTTATTACATTCATGGATTCTTCCAACACTGTTTTTGAAATACATATATGCCAATAATACTCCAAGGCTCGTTCACATTTTGTCGCTTGGCGTACGCACATCACAACAATGACTAATAAAACTATTTTCGTTCAAAATTCGTTCTTTTATAGAATGAATAATGAACTTGTCCTTGTAAAGATGTACGTATACCGCAGGTTATTTGAAAGGGTCGCTTTTTATTAAGATATGGATATTTCACACACTTTCCAGGTGGTGTAACTATATTAACTAAGTGAACGATGTCAGGGGATTATATTTTGTGAGAAGCTTGATCGTCCCACTAACAATAGTTTTATTTTCGGTCACTGCTAACAAGGGGTGTGCTACTCACTAAATCGTCGATTTATAGCTTGAAATTTGAAAACATACATTTATTTATTTCTATATCACTATTAAGAGTCTTACACACAATCCGTCTAGCTTTCCTGCCTTAATGCCACAATAATGTTTTAATTTTGGTCTGTGCTTGAATCTATGGAAAATGTTACAAGTGGAACATCATATTATCCGGCTGGATATAGCCGATTTTTCGCGATAAGCTTAGACATATATATCTTAGACGTAACAGACATATAATATATAGACAGACATAATAGACATATATAGCTTAGACATAAATATCATTTAATAGTATTTCCAAAAATATACTACATGAGATATATATACTTTACCAAGCAAATAAATAAGATGATAGGAAAATAAATCATTTTTTATTTATTTAAATATTTATAGTTAGCTAGAACGGACATCATGTCCAATTACACTAACTCAGATACATGACAAGTGAAAACAAATAAACACAAAGTGAGATCCTAATCTTCATAAAATTGTGTTATCATTTGTACTGGATGGAACACGTAAAACGGATTGTGTGTATAGCTTTACAAATAAATAGTGGTTGTAAAGTTAAGTAATGTTACATACTGTATCTTTATAATTTTGTTCTGTTAATGGTTTCTTTTTCCTCCGTAGCGCACCCATTATAGACCTTACTTATTCAACAAACAGATACAAATATAGAAGAAGATGAATGGAATAAGAACCTGAAATGAAAACATAAATGAATATCAAGTATCAGTATATTTCGAAAATGTGTTACGAGTGTAGATTGTGGCTATGTTTGTCGTGGACATTATTTTAAGTGTGTGTTTTTTCTGTTTAAACAATATTATTCCGTTTGTTATGCAAATTAAAGTCTATTGTACAAAAATGTTTATTTTTTTATGCTACTTGCATGGTAGTATTTTGGCCACCAATTTATATATACGTATAGAAAGTTAAACGTATCTATGGACAATCACAATTTAAAATAAGAACAT
>DWDU01001469.1:0-14584 GCA_018245575.1 Jemadia suekentonmiller
AGAGGTAGGCAGAGGAATGTAGAACATTCCCACGTTTCACCAGTTACGTTTACGTCCCACTATGGAATAGGTGGTGGTGTTTAGTATAAACAAGAGTAACACTCTTATTGCAGCTTATTCATACAGAATACAACAATAACAAGCATTGATTTCAATAACTCTTTGTTCTTTGACACTGTTATAATATAATATGAAACTGAACTGTTTATTTACGTTTACCCTCAAATTTCATACACCTCCGATAAGTGTCTCGCCTCTATAGTTTAACTGTAGTTACTCATACACAATCAGTTGATAACATGTCACAATGATCGTTACAATGAAGAGGGGAAAGAAAATTGTTGATTTAGTTTTAAATTGGGAGAAAAAATGAAGGTGAGCGAAAAATATGCCCACCTCACAGACAATCAATGGTTCTGTATAAAAGTAAATTACGATAAGATTAATCAACCGTCTACGTTTTCGGGTGTATTTGCCAGCATGTCAATAGATTTATCCCCGGAACAGAGTGACACTGTGTCTATTCCTACAACCACCAAAGACAGACGTTATATCATTTACAGTAGTGACAGTGATTCATCAAAAGAAAAACCGGCACAAGAATCGCCAGTGAACATCGAAATTCCAAGTAGCTCTGAAACCCTATAATTAATTCAGTCCATGGCTAAGCACCGCCGTTTACTAGGAAAAGAATACATGTGCTACAAAAAAAAAAATGAAAACTAGAACAGAATACAACAAAAGAGGCCCAATCTGTAAAAAGTCATAATCATACTCCATTGAAACAAAATTCTAAACATAGTTTCATGTGTGGATTGGTATCGGAAGAAGAATGTTCTATGTTGCACTTCAAATTTTGAAGTATGAAAGCATGGAGTGAAAAAAGGCTTTCCTACAAGGATTAGTATCTGAAAGGAGTTTACATAAGAAAAGAAAACATGATAATTGTAATACCTCTAGAAAACAAATTGGTCTTGATATATTTGTGCCCAAGTCTGATTGTCAAAATACCAAAGTAAAAGAATGCAGATTGTTTTTCTTAAACACACTTGATATTGGACGTGATTCTTTCTTACGCTGGGTTAAATATATGCCAACAATTGGACACAATAGTGAAATCTCTCCTACAACTGCACATAGTCACAGTTCTGTGTCTACTAGGAAAACGAGTTTACGAGGTACTGTATCTGAATGGTTGGATTTACTTCCTAAAGTGCCAAGTCACTATTGTCGGACATCATCAAAACGCATTTACGTGGAGTCAACTTTTTATATCACATCTGCTAATGCATTTAGTTTATAAAACCTGGTGCAATGAACATGTTCACGAAATACCTTTTTAAGTGTCCTTAGAAAAATAACATTTCAATTCACAAGCCGAGAAAGGACCAGTGTGATGCCTGTTCTAGTTTTCAATTAAAAAATGTCTCACAAGAGGTCTGCGAAACTCATATCCAAAAAAAATTCCAGACATCGCAGTGATAACCATTGACATGCAGTGACCTTTTAGCTCCAAAATTACTTGCCGGTGTACTGTATTACAAATAAAATTACATTGTCACAATTTTACGATTTATAACTGTCGTACTACAGATGTCACTATTTATTTTTGGCATAAAGCAGATGGAGGAGTTACATCCAACGAATTTACAAGCTGTATAATTAATTACCTTAAAACTACATGCAGAGGTTATAGATCATAGGACACATCACCATAATTAGTGACAGATGTAATTATCAAAATAGATGTAGGTTGATAGGGTACATTCCACAATTGAACATTATATAAAACCTCTCTTACATATGCACTACAGGATTACATTACAAAAATGCATCAAGCACAGCCCAAAGAACCTTATGATATTAGAGTTGTTCACTATGATTTTTTCAAGGATTATGAAAATTTATCGACCAATTACCAGTACCAAGTATAAACCTGGTATAATGGACTCCCTTATGGGAGGGTGATCCTACAGTGAATGATATCAGAGCAATTAATTACATGCCCTTTGGTGATGTATATTTTAAACTCCGTCATCCATGAGATTACAATTCTTCCGCAACGAAGGCAGGTTCCCCAAGAGTATTCTGAACCTGCGCCATTGTATGATCATCCAGTAGAAGTAACTCAATCCAAGTTTAAAACCATTCAAGAATTAAAACCATTTGTAGATCATGACTATCATCCATTTTATGATTGCCTTAAATTTCAGTCTAATTAAACTATTGTTTTTATGTATCAATATTAAATACTTAGTAATTTCGATATAATTTTTAATTAAAACCCGTAATGTGCCCTAGATTTGACCACTTATAATCTGTTATGTGATTTTTTTTCTCTTTGATCAAAATAATAAATAAACTATTCAATTTACTTATTTAAAAGACAATAAAGTTTTTGTATAATAACGATAACTTTGAAATAAAAAAGTTTTAATGATAAACCTTCATGTTAAATTTTTCAGGAAAACTTCTTTTGTCAATATTTCGAAAGTACACTTTTTGCACATAGCAGATTTTGGTTTGACAACGACGAAATGTTAAAAAGTGCGGCTGTCTAAGAAATAAATTCTGATACAGGGGGACGCGTGAAACATCATGTTCCTGATGAAAACATACAAAAGCAAAGTTCATTTCTTGATGACCGTTCAAACCACCTTGAAGAAAGCAATAATATGTTAAGTGTTATTGTTGATAATAGATACCATAGCAGCGAAGTTATAAAAACTAATGAAAATTCACATACCAGAATTTTTAACTCCACAGTTTCTAGTGAGTCTGACAGCTCTAAACAATGTAGAAAAAGTGTTATAAAAAGGCACTTACATCCTATAGAGTTACCTGGAGTTCACCAGTCTGATACTTGCCAATCATACCCAGATATGACTGCTAAGAAAAAAAGGGGGCGACCAAGAAAAAACATGTCACATTATGATATTAATTTGTCAGCTTTAGACACTTCGAAACAGCACTACAATGTGAGTAATTCTCAAGAAAATGTATGTAAGGGGGCTTCTAAGCGGATTACTCGATCAAAAAGTGTAGGTTTGTTGTATAAACGTAATAAACAAACAAACTTTTCATCTGATTTTGACAATGACTTATGTGGTATAAGCACAGTTCTAGGGAGTACTACAGGAGTAATGTTTGGAGAGAATGTAGATAGTCGCAAAGAGCTAATAAAGACATATGTAAATAAAAATCGACAAACACCCCACAAACAGTCTGATATGCGATTTGTTGGTGCTAAAAGTATGTCACTAACAAACAATGAACACATTGGTGACATAACCAATTTTGATAGTGACTCCCTACCAATCTTAGATGATTCTACAGTTATATGTGGAAAGAAAGCAAAAAATCTGGAAAAGCAAGAAAATTCATTTGATAGTGATCGTTTACAAGTATTGCCGAAGCAGACTGCTCAGAAAACTGCCAGAACAAATACTGTGGCTATAATGGAAAACAATGATCATAATTATTCAACTTGCATGTCAGATTCAAAGGTGATAACAAAGAAAAATAGGGGAAGACCTAAAAAAAACACTTCCAATAAAGATGTTAATCTGACAGCTATAAACACATTGAAACCGAACTACAATTTAAGTAATTCTCAAAAAAATATACCTAAGGGGGCTTCTAAGAGGAATATTCGATCAAAAAGTGTAGGTTTGGCGCATAAGGATAATAAAACAAACTGTTCACCTGATTCTGACAATGCTTTAAGTGATATAAGCACAGTTGTAGGGAGTCCTGCAGTAATGTTTGGAGAGCATGTAGATAGTCACGAGAAGCTAACAGAGACATATAATAATCAACAAACACCATACAAACAGTCTGATAAGCAAACTGTTTGTGGTAAACGTATGGCACCAGCAAACAATGATCACAGTGATGACCTAACCAATTTGGATAGTGAATTACTATCAATCTTAGATAATTCTACAGGTACATCTGATAAGAAACCAAACAATCGAGAAATGCAAGCAAAGTCATACAAGAGTGACTTTCTACAAGTGTTACCCAAGAAAGCTATTAAGAAAACTACTGTGAAAAAAGGTATAGCTGTAATAAAAAATGATGATCAAAATAAACAATCATCACATGAGCATTTCACGGACACAAAGTCAGATGTAGACAACATTACAAAACTATCCTTTAAAAAGCGAAATAGTAATAGAAACAAAAAAGAAATAAATAAGAGTGATGTTTTACCGATACCACCTGAACAGTCTGCTAACTGTATTTATGGAACTAAAAGTATGTCTACAAAGGATAAAAAAGGTCAATTAGATCATTCCACCAATTTACACCATGATCTAACTGATGTAAGATTAGATCTAAATGATACTACTAAAATATCCGAGAAAAAGCTAAGCAATCATGATAAGGCTAAAAAGTTAAACAGAATTGAAATGATACAAAAATCACCTGAACAGGACAGTAAGGAGATTGATGAATTTCATAAAGTAAATAAACCATTAGTCAATGACAGTAATTTGTCATTGATATCACCAATGTCCGATAGGACAAAAGACATGTCTGAAAAACAGCCAAACAAAAAACGACAGCTCAAAAAGTCAAACATTGATGTTGAACCTATTCACAACTCATTAAGCGGAACTTTAAGTAAAACAACTCTGATCGAGAATTCTGGTGATTGTAGTGTTGTAATGAAAAGTAACGAGATAAAAAAAAATGCGCGGGAAAAAAAATATGATGAAATAGAATGTGAGCTGGAACGAATGTTGTCAACTCCTACTAATATATCTGAGGAAATTCCTAATCAAATACAAGCCAATAAAAATGAAAGTGTGCGAACAAAAAATAAAAGATCGAAAAAGCAAGCAGATGCACAGACAATACAGAAAATTGATGGTCATGAACAAAATCAGGAAGGTGATGATGTAAATTTACAGTTTAGTAATGATGAAGCAGATTGTATATCACTAAGTTTATTAAAAAAACAAATGAAACCTGGAAATGATATTAGTGAGGATGAAAGGAATGTTTTAGGAAATGAAAATGCTGTTAATATGGCTGAAGTGGCTGATGAGAAGAGCCGCAGAACATCAAAGAAAAGGAATACAAAAAGACCAATCATTACTGATTTTGAATATAATATTGACAGTGCTAATACAGAATCTGGGGAAAAAAATGTCACAGACGAATACTTTACATATAATAATAATCTTGAAACAGAAAGCTCTTCTAAGAGGCCAATACGGAGAACAGCTAAAAAGGTATTGCACTATGATGAGGGATCAGATGAAGATCCTTTTGCCAGTATTGAATTGTCTGATGATGAAGAGTTATCAGGCAGAAGAGGTTCAAAATATTACTCAGATGATGACTATATACCGAATAAGAGAAAAAAAGGAAATGAATATTCAGAAACATCAGAAAGTGATTTAGAAAGTGATGAAGATCAAGGAATGCGTTCCAAAAAGCAGGTACACAAAAAGAAAGGATGGAAATCAAATGAGTTACTGAAAAAATCTCACTGTAAAAAAAATAAGAAGTTTGATATTGTCTCGTCAACTTCAGCTGATACAACAACAGAAACTGCCGATGATTTAATACTCCAGTCAGATTGTGTAATTAACGATGATATGGTACAGACAACTCAGACCTGGGGTACCTCACATGAATTTGAGAATTATATAGCAAAAAAAATTCAAGGTACTAATTTACAAATAAAGAAAGTAACTGGTACAACACAACAACAATCTGCAATCGCACCATTGGAAATACCAGTACTGGATCCAAATGAGCCTAAAAAATTTATTGAGATGTGTACTCAGACAACTACAATTCATACAAAGACAGTAGAAGTGCAAACAACAGAGCCTTATGAAAGTACCATAAAAGCTAAAATTCCTCTAACTTCCGAACAATCAAAGCAAGCATGTGAATTTTTAGAAGGTATTGTAAAAACTACATCTGATTTAGGGAAACTAATGATACAAAAATCTGAAGATTTCATTGAAAAGAAAATAAACATAATGAATATTACTGACACAAGTAAAATGGATTACATTGTTAGGAAATCGTTTTTGTTATTCAAATTGGCTAAACATAACTTGATCGAGATGGAAAAAGATTTAGATACAGAATATGAGAAATATCTAAAACTACATAACTTGTCACATTATAGACAAACTCCTAAATGTATTACAGCAACATCAAAGCCAATTAGTAGTGATAGTGATTGTGAAATTATTGATGAACCGATTCCACAAAAAGAAAAATCTAAATTCAATCTTAAAACGGTATTTTTAAATAAAGAACTTTCAATAAAAATGGCAAAAAAGCCTGTTGAAGAACCCCAGACTAATAAAGAGAAACTGAATACAAAACATACACATACAGTCTGGATCAATGATTCCATAATGGTAAAGAAAGTGAAACCTACACAGTCTTTTTTAGCCCAGGACAGCCGCAATAAAAAACCTCCTGATAATTATGTAACAATACAAATGGTAAAGGCTTTTTTTGATTGTTATTATAAAAAACAAAAAGTGTTGTTAACATGCGCCCCTTTTATATCAAGTGACTGGCTGAATGTAAGACAGGTGGGTATCTGTAATTATTTCGTCACTCAGTCTAGTGAGTTATCTACACACTCTCAAATTATTTCACCACAATCAGAATTTGAGTCAAGGAATAGTATCACAACTGACATTTTAAAAGATAGGTTAATGCCTCAACCATTCCTGTTACGAACACTGTGTATTAAAGCAATACAAAAATATATGTATGAAACAAGACACGATGTCAAAAAGAGTTATTGTGAAAAAAATGATCAACCATTCTTGTTACAAACACTGTGTATTAAAGCAATACAAAAATATATGTATCAAACAAGACATGATGTCAAAAATAGTTATTGTTACAAAAATGATCAACCATTCCTGTTACGAACACTGTGTATTAAAGCAATACAAAAATATATGTATCGAACAAGACATTATGTCAAACAAAGTTATTGTGACAAAAATGATCTGCATTTACAAAGGAAACATGAACCAAATACATTGTTTTTGTTATCTTTAAATATAATTTCAAACTTGATAGCAGAAGACCAGTCAAAAATCACAAAAGTAACTAGACAGATAATTTCATTAAAAACATTATCGCTCAAGAGTATTAATGATTATATTTATAAATCATCAATAAAAAATAAAAATTCCTGTATCGAAGAAGAAAATTGTTCACTTTGTAATGCTGAAGATAAATCAAAGATATATGGAAACCAAAGTAAACTAATCCCAAATCAAAAGGGGAAAGTTAAAACATTGTTTTCTTTTTGTGTGGGAATATTAAATAAAACTAATTTATTAGCATCAAACTCTCACTTTAAAACAATTAAAATTATTGTAAAGCCATTAAAACATATTGCATTTCAAAGTGTCAAACGTAACTTATATTATGGCTTTCAAAAAGGAAAAAAACTATGCCTTAGTGATATTTCAAATCAAGTAATACTATCGAATCCTAAAAGTTGTTTGGAAAATGAATTTTGTGTTGATAAAGAAGACAAAGTGATGGCATTAACTATAAAATCTGTAAACACATTATCTGATGATATTTTTTCAAAGATACCAGATGACAATGATAAATATCCGTGTTTAAAGGATGAAGAATCTAATTATGCCAGTGATATACGCGATTATGAAGGTAACAATCAAGACGAATACTTAATTGAAGAAAGTAATTGGGATACAAGGGTACAGTTGCAGGAATTAAAATCCTGTTTAATAACGAATGATAACAACTCGTATAAAATACCAATTCATCATGACACAATTGCACAAAATGACATACCCCAAATAAAAATAGAACCTTTAGATGAAATAATAGACAATGTGGGTTCTTCGCTTGTAAAGAGTGAGCCCCTAGAAAAATATACAGAAATTATAAATGTTACGCCATTATTAACTAAATTGGAAAGCTGTGATATCTTATATGATACTAAAGCTATTTTATTAGAACGGAGTAACCTCAGTTATGATGAAGAAACGTTTGAAATGTTCGCTACGTCAAGCAAAGTAATGGAAATTAAGGTTGATCATACTCCAGATGATTATGAAGTATTTAGTCAAAGCGCATTAAGAATTCGCAGGCAATATGAACCTGACCTAGACGATGATATTGATACGAGCATGAGTCTGCTAGTCCCGCAGCAAAATATTGAACTAGCTAAAGACAGACTTATGGACAGTAGTTCAGATAATGCTATTGACACACATAAAACTATTGTAAAAAAAAAACGTAAATTGAAATCTAAATGTGCGCGACAAAAAAATAAAGAATTTACGAATAAAGATAAAAATGTTGTTAAGGATGATGTTGTTCAGCTTACGAAAATGATGCAAGAACGAATTAGGCAAGAGGAAAAAACTGCTGAATCTTCAGATTCGGACCTTGAAAATTCTTTGGCATTAAGGCGAGAGAACTTAAAAAAGGTAGTCTCAGATAATTACAAAATGAATGTATGCAATGAACTAGATAAAGAAATTCAGTGCAATGATGTTGATTCAACTGCAAACATACAAGATGATAGAATTAGTTTCGAAAATTATGAAGTTAACAAAAAGAAAATCTTGACAGAGTCAGTTTGTAATCAAGATCGAGAGAATGCGTTAGACGGACATTCCTATTTGGCTTCATTGATAGAAAAAGACATAAGTTCATTCGTAACGAAGCCCGGTACTCCTGTGGAACTTTTAGAATGCGAACCGATACTACCAATGTTGTATGATGATTCAGATAATGCGGAAATTGATAATAATGATGAAGATGTAAAAAGCAACGTCTTAAAATGTGAAGTACAACTTTCGTGTACTGAAAAACATGGATGGGAATGTTTTCCTGTAAACAATAATGACATTAAGTTGTATGCAAATACATATGTTCTCTTGGAAAAGCTACCAGATACATTTGTAGATACATATTATAAGTATCAAGGCATCTCTTATAAAAGCAAAGAAGATTTGAATGTTGAGAGGTATGAAATTTGATTTATCATTGTATCGGAATAGAACGTATAACGAAATTGTTGTAAATATTTTTATTTTATAGGTTAACAAATTTGCAATCATTGCGCCGGAATAATATGCGGGGTAATAAAATTCGAAGTAAAATAAATAAAGTGCCCTTGAGTGGTAAGTCAAAAGATTTAGAGGGCGCGCGAACCAGTAGCCTTAATAATGTTCAGTGGAATGAGTTTTCGCCTTCTGAGGATGAAGAAGTCAACGTCGAAGATGAAGTCGCACCACGTGTAAGTTTTGTTTCTGTTCTTCAGTATGAAAAATAATAAAAGATGTGACAAAATTTTGTACTTTGTTTCATTTCAATAGGCACCAAATCTAGATGCGAATGAAAATGCTATGGCGAAAAATTGTCTAATGAGCGACGGCGATAGCGATTCAGGAAAATCCATCAATACAAAAGTTGGGGAGACACTCATTAAACCAGTCAAAAAAGAAGTCGAGGAAGAAACAATCATCTTAAAACGCATTTCAGGACCTAAATCTCAGTGTGAAACTATAAAAGAAATCGACTCCTTAATGTTGACTGCAGACAAGATGATGAATAAGGAATTGGCCATGCTACATGCGCCTGTAAATCTTGATTCGGTCGAAGCAGATTTCAAAGACACGCCAAAAAAACTTCCCAAAACTGTAAGTGCTAGCAAAATGTATATTTTGATTTGAAACATCTATAGTCAAGGTAACCCGATTGTTGGCGTAGCGAAGCTGGCTCGTGGTGGTTTTCATGCCGATGCAGTTTTTAGGATTATATTGTAATGGGCTTCGTATATAAAGCGCTTTTACTCCTTCACGCAAAAATTTCTGAACTTAATTTTATGAAACTTTGAAGGTTTATAGTTCATACATTAGTATATACATAGGGCACTTTTTATCAAAATTAAATCTACACATACGAAGTCGTAGACACACCTAGTATAAAATAATTTCGCTGTTTCACATCTGCCAAGCGTGCCCGTGGCGGCTCATTGTTTTTTTTAAATTTATCGTGCAATCTTAATGTTGTGGTGGTTGATTGTAATTTATATGGTAATAAAGTGAATTTGTTTGTCTAATCTTTCAGAAAAGTGCATCAAAACAGCAGGCACACCACTCGGATAGTGTTGCAGTAGAGGAGGACTCCTCGTCTGAAGAAGAGAAACAGTGGGTTACCACAAAAGAAAAACTACTAAAAAGGATGATAAACAAACAAAAAAATTCTAGGTAGTTATATCGCCAGCACCGGCCACACGGCCTGTTTTTCAGTAATGTCTAAATACCCTAAATAATACACCAGCATTTTTATAACGCTTAATAAACTAAACAATTCATGGAAGATAATCCAAAGCATATCTCAAAGTAAAGAATGGATATGAATTTTAAGGTTAATGACATCAGTATGTAGCTCCCACCTCTTGACTAGTAATAAGACTTGTAGGCAGTCAATAGCAGCTTCCGCGACGACCAGTTGAGTCGATTGTAATATTAAGCTAATTGCCAGTTCCATTGTCTTGCTGTAATTGTGTATTGTACTAAAGCATCGTTTTTAAAAATACGTCAACGCTCTTTGCAAACAAATCTAGATATGCTATTGTATCCTAAATATTTTTTTAACTAGTTATATACTGGAATTTTCTTGGTCACATAGTGGTCACATGGTTACATCTTGGTCGCTAGTGGCCGCCCAGTAGTCTAAATTCGAACTAAAATATAAATCAGGTGTATTAGACCACATTACTATACAGATATCGTTAAATGTTATATGCGACTTTTTAATATTATAGCTCACATAAATAATTCTATGTATAAGATAGGTTTGCCAAAAATGACAAATTTTTAAATTGGGCCGTTTTAGAAACACCACCATCTCCATCAATAAAATGTAAATATAGTGTTTTGAATCTCATTACTATGCTTATTTTTACACATAAATGGTTAAATGTTGTTACACACTTAATATTTATATTAACAATTAATATTTATATATAGGTGTGTAATAACATTTTGACTGGCCCGTTGATGCAATGGTTAGTGAATCTGACTGTTGCGCCAGGGGTCGTGGGTTCGATTCCCACCTAGAATAAGTATTTGTGTGATGAGCGCAAGTATTTGTTCTGTGTCGAGGTGTAATAAGAATATCTAAGTATTTATAAGTAGTTTATCAGCCGTCTCGTTACCATACCACAAGCTCTCTTGATGCTTACTTTGGGATCAGATGGCCATGTGTGAAGATGTCCCAAGATATTATAATAATATTATTATTACACACTATGTAGTATTATGCATACTTCAACAATTTTATGGCAATGTAATTTGGTAAATAAATATTAATTGTATGGTATAACATGCCATTCTGCCTGCGTACTATTTTCACACCTTCTGTAGAATGGATGAGAACATTATAATATTAGATTGATTTGTGTTTTAGCGTGGACGATGCTAAACGAGCGAAAATCGTGAGTGAATTTATTGAGAAGCGAAGCGATGCATCCGAAAACCGATTACGAAACCGGCCGCGCACCCGACGCTCTAGTAGGAAGTTATTAGAGCGACAGAAGCAGATGAGGTAAATACACGAAAGTGTCCAATAGACCCTATGAGGCTAAACGAAATTCACGTGTGCAGAGCTCAACTGTTACTTGGCAAAACATGCACATGACGAGTCAACGCCTCGTTGCTGTGAGCTCTTTGATTCAGATCGAGTACGTAGCTATAGAATTGATTTATACTAGTGTCCGACCGAAACAAGTTATTCAGCCGAAACCGAGACCGAACTTTCGGCCTCGCTCTCAGTTTAGGCAGAAACCGAAATTTAAACATGTTGAAAATTTTCTATTGCACACTGACATCTAGTGTATTTTTAATTTTTTACACATTTATTTGAATATTATATTTATATCGGCAGTTAAAAAGGGTTAAACGAAATAAAAAGCCAGTCATTAAAGTACGTCATAAATATAAAATATACTTTTTTCATGTCATGAACAGTGACGGGAGTTACTGAGCAATTCTGAACGTTATCATAACCTGCCAATTATCCCGGATTTATAAAATTTAAAAACCGAAACCGAACTTTCGGTCGGTAAATAGTTTATAAAGTAAATAATATATCAATTATAAGACGTAATAAATAATGTATCTATTATAAAATTTATAACACGTAAGAAATTTGACACAAACATCAGCTATTTTCTTTTTTAGCGTATTAAAGAAAGAGTTGTTAGTTGAAGTCGATTCGTCACACGGCGGTAGAACGTATTCTAACACATTGGGCAAAGGAAGAAAGAATATTCGAAAAGTGAGTAAAGTGTATTTATTATATTTTGTTCATTGTATAAAATATTATTATGAAATAATAACTGCCTCGTTGGTCGTTCGGTTGATCGGTTGCAGCGAGACTGCTAATTGACAGGTGTTGGGTTTGAATTGAATTTTTCTGACTTGAAATCTAAATTGAATTTCGGGAATTGCAGGCGTAATGAATAATAAAAGAAAATATGTAAAAAAAGTACCAACGTACCCCTTGCCTCTACCAGTGTAATTGTGAATAAGGTTTAGCTATCATCGTTAATGAGTCACTGGTTTGGATGAGCAGGTTATCGACAAGAAGTCGTTGGCGCGCAGCACAGTGGTCGCGAACATGGAGGAGTTCGAGCGGAAACGTCGACTGATGATGCAACAATCAAGACTGGTGAGGTTTCATATCAACACAGATTTCATTTATAATACTCACCTGATCCGGCGTGCGTGTATGGAGAGAGTGATAAATGTAGGAGAAGCACTTGAGGTGTTGATGAAGAGCAAACACAAATAAAAACTAAACAAATTTAAGAAGCTCTCGACGCAAAAAAGCCTGACTAGTTGTAGTTGTTCTATTTTACGAAGTTGGTTTGGTCTTGGTTGTAACAGTGACGTGTATAGATAGGCGCGCTTGTATGTGTTAACTGAAGGAGCGCTAGCAAAGAAGTCGAAAAACGCACTTTTTGAATCAAATTTTTAGTTTGAAAATTTTCAAGTACTTAACAATTATAAAGAATATTTGATTTTTTCCTTTACTTACTTATTTGGTCATTTTATGCAGCAAAAATAAAGAAAACAATTGGACATTTCTAATCACTTAGATATATGATTTTCGGATGATTATGTTTCGAACCCTAAAATAAAAACATTTCAATTAGACGAAATACAAAGTTCCTTTCATTTATTAATACAACGTTCAACGTAAACAAAAAAAGTGATAACTTAAACTAATCTAAGTTGAACTATTTAATATCGAAATTGTTTAACTGGAGAAAAGCATACTTGCGCAAATCCAAATACACTAGTGATGCGGACCGCGTTGTGATGGTGAGTGAGGGCTCCCGAAGCTGTGCACACTTACACAATGTGCACTTACACTGTTAACAACAACCGGATTGAAACAGATTTCGTGAAATGGAACAACTATACACTTCTTCACATAATGTCTACCCGGGGCGGCTTGATCTGTAAAATACTCATTGATTCTTTTAAAGAAGTTGCAAATCGTCAACAAAGAAATTTCAAACTTTATCACTTTTTTCAACACACAGAGACAGACACGTCAAATTTATAACACCTCTATTTTGTGTTTGGACTTAATAATAAAATCATTAGGTTCTTTTTATTTTCATTATAATACATTATATTATAATTTCATGATAATATAATAAAATATAAAATAATTTAATTCGTGTCCAGATATTAGTATTGGCAAGGAATTTATAATAAGTCGTTATTTAATGTAATAAATTAAAATAAAAGTTTGAAAACCTATTAACTATAATATCAACCATCATAATGATCAGGTTGTTAAGCTCACTGGTGGACATAGGCCTCTCAGACGCGTTTTTATTTATTTATTTATTTGAAACATGACAAAAACCATAACGTAAACAATACTATGTGCTGAACATTAATTAATAATCTTTTATTACAGATAGAGCAGCTTGGCTGTGAGGAGGCGGTGAATGTACTAGTCATAAATGATGAGGTGTGTCTGGAATATGACTTCGATCAGATGTGCCCTGTCGTCACCATTCACCCGTTCTTCACCAAGGTCATGAAAGCACATCAGGTACATGGTCAACTGTAACTATATTATACCTACATTAAAAGCACTTGATAGTTGGGATTGTAGCGGGATGTTAATCATTTATCATCATATTCATATATAAGGGAGCTCATGGTTGTATACTTGCTTATTTTAGTATTTGTTTAAAAACTAGAGAAGTCTTGTGAATGCTGTTGCAAATTTTGTTTGTAAATTTTTTGTCAAATGTTCTTGACACTTTTTGGATAATTTTTTTTATTTATCCGTCGATCAGCATTTGGAAGTCTGTAGATGGAGACTGGACTCCGCTAGTTGGCGCCTGACATGATATAAATATATGTAAGAGTCAGGACAGCTGGAACACTCAATAAAACAATTAATTCACATTGTCACTCAAATGTCATTTATTCAGTTGAATAAAACTACCACCGCTTCGGAAAATGATTCACTATGGAGAAGAAGCGGCGCAAGAAACTCCATA
>DWDU01001470.1:0-14583 GCA_018245575.1 Jemadia suekentonmiller
GTTTTCATCATATATCTCTGTATCTAATAACAGTAGACAAATATAGATTTAACCGATAAGCTTCTCAATGTTTTCTCTACAGAATCATGTCACTTTCAATATATATTTCGTATATTGATGATCATATTGAAGGTCGTATCGTCAACAGTGTTTTATAAGATGATGTGATTTATCTATAGATATGAGACCAATATAAACGACTGATAAAGATACAATTTTTCGTACAGTTACTATATTCGAGATATCGTGTTATCACGAATGAGTTGATCAATGTTCATCACACTAATCCCCTTGTTCCCCAAGATTTTCATCAATATCCTAAAATCTGCGTGGGATAGGAAGAAATTTCTTGCACCGATAAGCTTTTTGCAAAATTGTCTATCGATTGTTACAAAAATAACATTAATATGAATGTTTCGGGTGGATAGGTGACGTAATTATTTACATAAATGACTTTCTATAAAACCTTGGTTTCTTATCAGATAACAAAGGCAAAATAAGTTGTATGTGAACATTGTTTGTATGTCAAATGGATGTTGTCTCTATACATTATAATCACGTGACATATTTATTAATGTGTATATAAATACAAATTTTATAACATAAATAATTAATATTTATGCTGAATTACAATTTTTTAATATTTCAACGAACAACGGAATAAAAGTTGAAGATGGGTTTTTTTGTTTAGGATGAATTGAAGCAACACTGAAGGTTTAAAAAGTTACCAGTTACGTGATAAAAATGTATTAAGCAATAGAATGACATTTTTGTTTCAGAAATGGATTTTAAAGATAGCGTTAAAAAAAGTACTTAATGTTTTGCCTTTCTGATTGCGTCTAGATAAATCTTTATTAGCATAGCGATCGAGACTAAAATTGCTAATTTGTTGAAAATGTGAAATTTCGGGACAGACATATAC
The DNA here is from genome assembly GCA_018245575.1 of Jemadia suekentonmiller. NCBI lineage: Eukaryota > Metazoa > Arthropoda > Insecta > Lepidoptera > Hesperiidae > Jemadia > Jemadia suekentonmiller. The sequence continues at coordinate 923 of DWDU01001470.1, forward strand.
TACCTACTGTTCGGTCACCTCCAATGTGGGTAACATACTCTCATAGATTTTGGATCAAAACCACCGCTATCCTGATACTAATATGCCTTAGGATAAATTACTATTAGATTATGAGTAACATTGTATTAGATCTTTAACGAGATGAAAACTTCGATATGTTGCGCCCGCGCATTTGCCATATCTCGTCAAAAACTGTGCGTGTGACGTCAGACGACCTTGTCTCGATACTGCCAGACAACCTACACACTTTTCGTTTCCTCACTTAAATTAATGGAGTTTCGCGTAGGTGGTGTGCTAAGCTTTCTTCGATTGTAGCTGTAAACATGTAGGACGCAGTATTTAAAATGCAAAAAGGAAATAAGATAATGTTAATTAGCATATTTTAAGATTTCGGGATTAACGAAATAATCAGAATATTTGTTGCCATGTTTGCCATGCCATTATTTGACAGTAATTTTCGAATATGGAAGTTCTAGTAAATAATATTAGCGCCAGATTTAGACCAGTCATACTGCTGAAATCTATTAATCCAAACAATATACGGCCATTCATTTAGTTTATAAATAATTATGTTTATTCTAAAAGTGTTGCTGCTAAAATAAGTAATTTATTTTTTGTTATTGATGATTGCTTCCGAGTAATTGAGTGATGCCCATGATTGTATATAATTTCCCTTAGCAATTTTAACATATTTACAATGTCGTCTTTTAGACTATAAATACAAAATATAAAGAAATAATGTTCTTAACTACTGGGTTACCTACTTCGTTTTAAGTAATTTGGGATTTAGGACTAACGTGGCAAATATGAATAAGTCGTATTTTTTTTAGATTATTAAGACACCAAGAGGAAATTTAGTTTACTAAAAATAATACCGTTATTTGTTGTCTTCTTCATACATTTTCATTAAAAGTTTCCTTGTAGTACTTCATTCTTACTTTAATGAAACTGTTGACCGCATGTTGCTGATATAAACGATGAATCCAATTAAAATTCTAAGAAGTTTGACACAATTTTACATTATGGAGTAGGATTATTAATTAAATTTGTTATTTAATTTGCTGTTTACTTTAGTTCAATTTCACAATAAATGCATTTAGAGATAAAATAAATACAGTTAAGTACAAGACCCATGAAATGAAATTGTTTTGGGTCATTCTTATTTGGCGCGCAAAAGGTAATGATCCAGTGCAGTGCGGGTCAAGTCGCAGACGCCAGGACTGGAGAATAATGAATATGAGATACATTCACAAAAGAATCCAGTTAAATTTCGTTGACATGAATGTTATGACTTTGCAATGTAACGTTTTTGCTTAAGTTCTTTTCGTTAATAAAATTAGTTCTGGCAAGGATTTTAATAATCCTCTATAACAGAGCATTGTATCTATACAAAACGTAAAAAAAAAAAAAAAAAAACGTATCTATACACGTAAACAAAATTGGAGTGTCTGTTTGTAATATTAAAATAACAGCATAACAGCATTTACTAAATGCATATATACTTATGTATACACGGCACATATCTTACCAGGATAACATTTTTTACTATTTTTGTCTGTCTGTCTATCTGTTTGTTCCGGCTAATCTCTGGAACAGCTGGACCAATTTTGAGGGGAGAATCACTGGCAGATAGCTGAGTAAATTAGGCTACTTTCATTGTTCATACCAAAATTATTTATTATTAATTCTAGTATTAAGTAATAGGTACGTAAATTCCTTTAGTCTAGTGTAGTTTTAAAATAGTTATATTCTTCAGTAACCCATTGTAAAAAGAGGGTACAATATTTTCATAATGTAACTATCTACTTATATATTTGGATAAATGTGATCACTTATAGTAAGATCTGTATCCCAAGAACACATGTTAGATCAAATGAAAACTATCTCAAAGAGGCTTGATATTATGTAACTACCGGTGTTATTTGGATTCTAAATGTAGATAAGATATTTAAATACATTAAATGAATTTGGAATGCGTATCTTTTACCTTCAAATTATTAAGTATCAAATCAAGGTATACAGTAAATATACTAAAAAATCCGGTAATCGTTTGGCTTTAGGAGCAAAGCTATAATTTCAAGCGAGCAACTGCCTTACTAGCGTTATAGACGACGCCTTTTAAGGCTTAAATATTTTCGGTATGAGAACATTAATAGTTTAATCAATGCTAGATTTATCAATGCATTGATGGAAAGTATCATGCATAACTGTCTACACAGCCAAAATCATAATAAAATCTGAACAAGTATCGATGCCATTTTAGTCATGTGTCATGTCATTTAATCACATAATTCAATGAACTGTCATGGCGGCCGTATTTGGCGGGAAAGCAATCCGCTTAAACCGAAATGGTCATGAGTCGGGATACAACTCGTTGGATCTTTATTGCATGACACGCTCATTGCATAAGTAAATTTTGCATTTTTATTCAAAGATAGGAATGTGCAATAACTTTTAATGATTTAAGACCTAACTAAATTGTCTTTTAACGCAGTTTTAATAACTATCTCAACTAGTATAGTAGGCTATTGGGTTAAGGTTAATCATCAGATATTATTTTTATGAATAGGGGTGTACTTTTCGTTGGTCTTGATTGGGCAACTTGCGTAATTTCCGAATGTCATACCAAATCATAAAGCATTAAATTTGTTAAGCCGATTATTTATTATTCATGTGATATATATTTAGCTAAATATATTTTTAATATCTACCGAGTATAAATACCGAATACAAGTAGGTAACTATGTGCTTGACACACATTTAAATAGCAAGTTCAATTGAACTCATTACCATTAATATTTATATCGATTTCTAACTTATTAATTCACCTACGAAACTGGCAACCATGTACGTTGATTTATAATACTTCTAGGAGTTATAGGACTTATTGGACTCCAGGTTCGATTACCGGTCGTGTGAAGAATGAGATATGATTTAAAGACATTTAGGATTTATAAATACAATAAAGCAATGCATGATTCATTATGATTCTCCGATATCTGATAGTTTAGAGTGAACTTTAATACTAAGGCTTTATTTTAACAGCATCATTATACTCCTACGGGCGATCAGATTGCAAACATTGTATCTCTGGCACCCACGTTTTAAAAACAAATTGTAATTGCTTTCTTAAGTAAAATTAACAGTACAAAGGGAATCACATGCTCGATAAATCACAAAAAGCAAAAACTGTGCAACATTCGTTATAACACAGCTTTGACTTGTCTATGAACAATGAGAGAGATCAATGCGCGTGGGCCACCTACTGGGTTGCATTATACCGACAAGGTTCCATCACCCGTGACGTTTATTGCCACGTGGGACTGTGTGGCAGTGAATCAGTGGGCCCACGCTTCCTCGTTGTTCAAGCATCGGTAATAGGTGATCCGCATCAACAGATAAGTCGGTTATTGGGTAATATCATTTCTAATCTGTGCTGAGGGCTCAGTGAAATAGCGTATGGGTGGGGTTGGTGTTACACAGGTAGGTACTCACAAATATACCATCCTCATAATCCTCTTATTCTACTATATAATACGTAACATACAACAATGATACGATTTTCAGTAATATGTTGGTTTCAACTTGAAACAGTATAGTTATAAAAGGTTGCATACTCGCGTTTGTGTCTGTAGTATCGATAAAAATCAACAACTACAAAAACACAATATTTTTCTTCTAAAATTCAAGAAATCCAAAAGTAATAATTAATAAAAATAAAGGTATCGATTGAAGAAACCATGAGAAGTTGTGAATATTTGTATCATTCCATATTTCGTGTGTAATACGATGTTTTTCATTTACGATTTGTTCTTCTGCTTGAAAATCTTTTTTTGTATAGCATATATTGTACAACGTAAAACACTATCTCATAAATGTATTTACTTTCAATTGAAAGAATTCAAAAAAGAAAAGACATTTAAATAACTGTCGTCCATAATTCTAAAGAGATAGACTACCTATTTTTCAAGTCTAGGCAGATGAAACCAACCTGAGGAGAACTGCACACCTCGGAGTTCTTAGTAGTATTCTCCAGCGCGTGGGGGTCGGCCAACCTTTCTCGGTCAGAGAAACAATCAAACGGTCTCATACCAAACAGTTTATTATTATTTATATACTTTATTAATTTAGTGTTAATTAAAACGGTAACATAAAAGCACTTACATATAATTAACACAATAATTTACATCATGTACCTACATAAAAGACAAAAATGTTTATAAATTAATAACTAAAAATAGAATCAATTCCTACAAGTTATTTACTACTATTTTGTTATTACGATATTATTAAGTAATAACAATATCATATAGATATTTTCATTATTATCATAAATGATAATAAACGTTTCTGACAACTTGAAATTACGTAACATCATTTCTGTAATACCCGAAAAGGTAGGCAGAGGAGTGTAGTACCTACATTCTCACGTTTCACCAGTTAAACAACTTGTAATTGTTTTCAGTTACATATAAACGAAAAAATTATTGCAGTTCCTGTCTAAATAAATTATTTTTACTAAGACATAATTTTGTCTTTTCTTTTAAATGAATGAAGGACGTGCTGTTTTCTCATTGGATACGCGTGGCTTTTCAACAAAGATATTATCGAAACACAAAACTTTGATTCGAATATAAATATCAGCTCAATTAGGCTAATGTTCCTTTTTTCAACTGTTATCAGAATGAACTTTTTTAAACTTTTTAAATATTTTTTCAAGTTTAGATGTATGTACTGTAGATGACCTTTAAACATACTGTCAAAACTTTTGAAAATATTTGAGTCTAGCGAAAGGGGGATTAATGATTGAGGCTATTCCTCAAGGTTTTTATTTGTTAACAACATTGATCTACATATAGTTATGTTAGTAAGCAAAAATATTTATTTTGTTTATGTTTTTGACAAATTTAACTTTTCCAATGTTTTATGCATGCTCAGCGTAGGGATTATGGGCTCCTTAAAGGAGGCCTATGGCCAGCAGTGGACTGCAATGGGTTGATGATAATGATGAATGTTTTATGAGAATATTCTTAAAATTGCTTAAAATTTTCTCAAAATTTGAGTAATTGCTGCTTGTATTTTGCACTTGAATGACGCATAATTTCATAATTTATGCAACTAGATGTTACTACCTATGCATTAAAATATTCATATAGGAATTCAAATATACATAGTCCATATAATATTATTTTTATGTTAAATGTCTTTTAATCTTTTTAAATTATGTACATATTTACTTATTTAAAATATACATATTAATAAATCATATACATATGTCAAAGAAAATAAATGCGCCTTAGATATTAAAACCAAATATTTTTAGTTTTTTTATTTACCAAAACGTAGCTTTATATTAAAGTAAAATAAAAAAACATGTAAAACGATAAATAATAACGAAAACAGTTTATTATTCAAGTAAAACAAATAAATAAAATCTTTAAAAATATCTCTCACGTAATAAACTATAATAAAATTAAGTAATAATAGTATGGCAATTGAGAATTACGAGATACCTAGTGAAGGCAGTCCGACACACATCACACTGTCACGCGAATGTCCTGTCCATGTATTCATAATCAAATTCTGCGAGAAACGAGTCGAAGGGCGACAACGAATCCTCGGCGAATTCGGACGGTGTCTCCTGTTCCGTGGAGAATTCAGACAGATCAGAACACATCGGCGAAGGCCAGCGCTCTGGACGTGCTCCTAACTCGGGCTCCGGGCTCGTTTCTCTCAGGGCAGCGGAGAGTGCCGATATGTATCGCATAGCGAGACGTAAAGTTGTGATCTTGGTAAGTTTCTCGCATGGTACGGGATTGCCGGTGATCGCCGACGCTGGAACGGCGCGCCTAAGGGTTTCAAAGGCGCGATTTATTTCACGCATTCGGCTCCTCTCCCGAGCGTTGGCGGTTTTTCTTCTGTACTTGCTGAGCGGCTGCGGCGTGCGGCGCGCGCGCGGCTCACGAGAGCGCGCAGCGCGCGGACGCAACTGATACTTGTCGTGATCCGGCATCGAATGCGAGCCGAACCCCACGCAGCTTGAAGCCGCCCGCGCCCGAATTCCGCTTAAAAAATACGCTCACTCCGCCCACTTGCCTCGCGCCGTTCATGTAAGCTCGTGCGCTAAACTGCTTGGAACGGAGACAGCGCTGACGATTTTATTCGTGACTGATGAACCGAGACGGATAAGGTACAGACGCACACATTGTAATCATTAATGAATAAACTTATAAATTCTAGTATTTGTAAATTGCGATAACTTGGGCACCTATTATTATTATCCATTCGTAAATTTTGAAATGAATGAATGAAATTTTGGAAAATTGTTATCTCTATAATCATATTTTTTTTTCTAATAGTATAGATGTGTTATGTTTCGCTTTATTTCTAAAATAAACATATTGCATTTCACTAAATTAATTGTTTAGGCATGACAGCTCAACTTTATTACCAACCAGGAACTCACTGAGTTTTATGTAGGTACCATTAACTTTTTGTTTTTATGTGATTGTAATAATATAAACACTTATTACTTTACGAAGAACACAAATATTGGTTTTTCCTTATAAACAAACCGTCATTCCGTTATCACGCGACTGTACTTGGTCGCAGTGAATGAACAACCGGGCGGTAAGGCATGGGTAGTAATCGTTTTTGATCTCATTTGCATCTTGACTGCGACATTTCCGTTCTTAACGCAAAGACGTTTGTGCCTAATTATTTTGATGACCTTGAAAGGGAACACCGTTTCCTCATAAAGTGTGGGCAACGTAAAGGTTTAAGCACTGCGTGGGCGCATTACCTGCATTTATATCGCAAAATAACGATTAGGTAATAAATTTGAAACCACGGTCCACAGTCCGACTTTATTACATGTTTTACGGATGGTTCCGTGTTTATTTGCTTAGTAAGCATAATTAAAATCCACAGTACATTTGTATTAATCGATAATTTAGATACCTTAAGTAATTATTAAATAACTATTCTTAATATATGTATATGCGGAAAAGGAGATTAAAATAAATATATAACAAATAACTGGTGTAAGTACATTTGACGCCTTAATATTATAAGTCAATACGGCTCTCTCAAACAAATATGTGGGTACCTATTGTCTGATAAAAAAATTCAACAGGTAAGAAATGCTTGAACAAATAAACATCTACAACGATTGTACTGAAATAATAATGCATTAGTAAAATATTAATGCAACAAATTTATTAAGGATTTTCTGAAATTACATCAATGCAACTGATCTTAAAAGTAAAATTTAATTTGTGAATTTCTTTTTATTTTATGTTTATTTTGTTCCAATGTGTATTTTTATTTTTATTTGGCTGAATACAAGACTGAATATAGTGCGAAATTGGCGGGATATTGTTTTAATGCAATTGCTACTTACAGTAACGCAGTTACATTATAATGATAAGATACTAGACACAGCAGTGTTGGTTTGAACAAATAAATGCAATATGAATATACGTTGCCAACTTTTGCTATATTTGGATAGAAGGCGTTATTTGATTAGCATGAGAAATGTTTGTGAAGATTTCCTCCATCAACTAGACGAGAAAACTATACGTAAATTTTCACCTCTAAGGTTTTTACTAGAAATGGACATTATGGACTTGTTTGACTTAGTTCCTAGTTTAGGGTATTTTCTTTTAAAAGAACCACTTCAATATCTGTCTATTTGTAATGATATTTTTTTTGCTTGTTACGAATCTGTGAATAGCGACAGCTTACAAAACGTTAACCCAGCGCAATTAACGGTAAAAATGCGATTGAAGAGCTTGCCACGTTTTTTTTCGAATTTGAAAAATTCTAGTCCTTTGACGTCTGCTTCTGGATTGTTGATTGCTGTTTCTAAGCCACTCAGTTACGTTTATCATACTGTATGGTCCTGTCCAGAAGAATGTGAAGGAAATGAAGTCATACTGCATGAAATACCAAAGTTTCCACCTAAATGTTATACATGCAAGAGTATTCTCTACGAAAACGGTGGGTTTAGGTGCTGTGGAGAAAAAGTTAATGCCACGTTTAAAATGAATACAGAACTGCTAAGCAAAAATTTTTCTATTGTTGATGATTTGATCCCGTTACTGAAACTTGGTGCTAGGTACAACGTTATATCAGTTGTCTTTAAAAATAGTACTTTTGTATGGTCTTTGGAAGAGACAAATATTTTACTTGCACCTATCACAATCCCTGTACCATGTGATGTAAGAGATCTTTTCTTAGCCTGTGACGGTTTACCTTGGAAATTCATATATTGCTTGGCTTCGAGCATCGGGGTTTCAATTTGTCCATTGAACAACTTCATGCATTTGAAGATTAATCTATTACTTAGCTTGACGAGCGTAAAAGCTAACATACTAACTGGTTCAGCAATCATACATGTATTGGCAGTTGGTTATGACACTGGATTTGTCGGCGAACTCATGAGACATGCAGCAAAACTTGCTGACAGAAACGTTCTCTTAGGAAATTCTTCAAGTTCAGTATCTACAACTCTGATAGCTAGTTCAGGAGGAGTTTGCTTACTTCCTCTCCCATTGCACGTTTACAACCAAAAACAGATTTATGACACCTTGTCAGCCATAGAATCCAAGGAATTATCTACAAGCAAATCAAAAATACAATGTGCGGTTTGGGCACAAGGCATGGATTTTAAGAAATTTGCCATATACAACATAGCTAGTATATTCGGTAACGTCACGAGAGGTGATTACGGTGAATGCTCAGACGAATTGGGAGATTTTATATTGCAACAGTCCGTAGAGCCAACTAAAATAACTAAAGAGGAAATACAGGCTTTAAAAGACGTCGTGTTTTACATTGATATAGTGGCTGGTTTGAATGTATCTTTAGATAAAGCGGCAGAGGACTTGTTGAGAACTTATTTCTTGGCCGCTCGTAAGGAGCGACCTAAAGCCGTGACTATTGAGAGCATAAATGCACTTATGTCAATTTGTATGATGTCAGCAAGATTATGTCGCCGATCGATCACTAATATCCAAGACGCTGTGCTCGCAGTTTGGCTACATGTTAGTGGAATCCCAGAGCCTAGATTCGCCCCTGAAGAGTACCTCAGAACTCCAAACGATATTAAAAAGTTGCAAGTCATGATGAATAATTTCAAAGATTGGTTGGAACAGTTTACAGGATGTCTTATATCATAATTTATTTACATTTGTTAACCAAAGCATTTAAGTTTTCCTGTACCTAAGTATTCAAGTACCATAATTCGTAAAATGTTGTTTTAATGAAATAATATTTCATGAAAAAAAGGAAAAGATGGAAATAAAACAAAACAGTCTATATTTATTATATAATTTTAACAATGTAAATTTTAAAACACACAAAAATTTAAAAATGCATTAACAAATGACTTGTAAGTTTTGATAAATATGTGATATTATTTGACTAGATAATATCAATATTAATATATTAATATAAAAATATCTCAGTAAAATCTAGTACCAACAACATATGTTATTTTTTTTATAAAGTATAAAAATTAGTGACATCTCTTAAATCTGTTCTTATTGTCTTTAAATTGTATCTAAGTTTAAATGTAAGCCCTTCTTCCTAATACTTACACATATAAGGCACGAAATTTTCTTTGGAATTCATTATAAAACTAGCTGTGCTCGTAACTTCGTCCACATGGAATTCTAAAATGTGCTTTCTTTAGAAGTTACATCTTATTACTTTAGCTATCTGCCAGTGAAAGTTCCATTAAAACCGGTCCAACCGTTCCAGAGATTAGCCGGAACAAACAGGCAAACAAAAATTGTAGAAAATGTTATTTTAGTACATGTACCATGTATTCATGCATAAGCATTTAGCAAAAAGTGGTTATTTTAAAATATTAAAATAACCACCATTTGTAATAACAAACAGGCACTCCAATTATATTTTTCTATATACCTAGATTGCCATAAATTGCAATCTGGATAGTTCATGTATCACAGACATAAATATTATGTAAAAGAGTACATAAAAAATTATATATCATATTTAAGTCTAACTTATACATTATAATGATGACACCTATAAAAAGAGCAACCATATTCAATAAGCTAAGAAAGTATTTAACTGAGACAAATAAAACATAGTTATACATAACATTATTCTAACAGGAAATTAATTATGACAATTTCATTGATACATACTACAGGTTTGTATGATTTTTTTTATATTATCATTAAAAAACCATAACAACTAATTGTAATTCTAAATTTTTAAATGTACATTTGGTGTTATAAGTTCAGTAACAAAAAATACGTAACTTATGTATACAACAGCAATAAAACTTTAATAATTAAGATTTTTCATTTAGGAAACTAAAATCATATATATTTTTCTGGAGTGCTTTCTGCTGAGTAGTAAGGGTTTCACATAAACTCATATGACTATTTCTCAATTTTAAGCTTGTCGCTATAATTGATTTCAAAGAATTATCCTCTGTCTTACTAGCCACTTGAATACAATGATTAGAAACTGGTTCACCAATCTTGAAGTCCTTCTTTTCAAATGAAAACACACAGTAAGGTAAGTCAGCTACATGAGGAGCATCAGACACAACCAAGGTAATTGTTGACCAAATGCATTTAGAAAGTTCTGCAGACAAAGTAGCTAACTTATTGGTCAACTTTTCCACATTATTCTCTGCGGCAGCAACAACATCAGCTATTTTAGGCATTTCAATATTTAAATCTTTGATTTTATATAAAAATGGTTGATGTTGTAGTTCCTGCAAGATTTTGTTTCTTAATTTAAGGCAATCATAACAGAACTTGACAATTTCAGGAGACTGCTTCTCTCTGTCTCTACTACCACTATAACTTTTTTTATATGCTTTTAGTGCACTGAGAGACACATTTTGATAGTTGTTCCTAGCAATGAAGTTGTTTAGATCATTTGATATCCCTTCATTACAACGTCTGGCAGATGATTGCAGCCTCACTGATAGTTGGGACCATGCTGTCTGTAATTTATTAATTTCCTCTGCAATACCAGCTGAGTCCATAAATATTTTATCAAATCCCCCCAACAAGTTAGTACCAACATTATTTTGCCTTAGATGTTCAACATGTTTACTGCCCACTTCTATCATTGATAAAATAACTTCATGTTTCGCAAGGAGCTTTCCACTTGTTTTATCCACATTGTTATGTTTCAGAAGTAACTGAGTGCTCCTTTGTTTCAGTGATTCAGCAATTACAAAAAGCCCATTGACAAGAGAGTCATAGACATCCATCTGGGTTATGACAAAGTACAAACCATTTCTATACAAATTGAGACCATTCTTGTAGTTATATAATGCCTTGTGGTGTTCCAAACACCTTTGTACTGCTTTAGGCACTAAAGGAGGGACATTATCTTCCAATATTTGTTTCTTATTGTATAAATATAACATATTGCTATTATTTTCATTCCAGTACTTAGTAACTTGTTCTTTATCATCAATGTCTACATAATAAGGCTGAGATAAGAGTTTTTGATCAGCCGGAAGAATGTTAGTATCTTTATGCATCCAAGACTTAAGGGTTGAAATAGTTATGGATTCATCAACTTCATATGCCAAGTGGGTCAGGGTTGTTATTGAAAATATTTTAATTATTTTTCTTAATAGAATGTCTTGAAGCATATTAAAGATAACAACTTTGCTAGCCATTCCGGTTTCTTCTGTAGGAATGTTGAATGTCACTTTAGACGGTGCATCCCTACCTCTCAATTTTGGATCCCATTCTAATGCAACACGCAACCATTGTTCCATCAAGTTCTTAAATGGTTTAGATATGCGATTTTCTGGAAAAATCTCATTTGAATATTCTATGTCCCCATGGAAAGTTTCATACACACAAATATTCTCATGTGCTTTTTTCTTAACATGTGGCATCCACTGCACAGGGGCCATGAACGGTAAGAATGGTCTTGTACCACATATAATTTCAAACGCTAAGAGGCCTAGTGACCAAAAATCAACAGAGTTGCTATAAGTTTTGCTATAAAGTAATTCAGGTGCAAGATACTGCAATGTTCCAACAAAGCTAGCACATACAGAGTTAGAATCTATTTCCTTGGCATAGCCCAAATCAATCAGCTTGTATGTCACTTTGGCTTGATTCTGTGGATCATTATTAGGGATATGAAGAACAATGTTTTCTGGTTTGAGATCACGGTGGGTGATTTTGTTGTTGTGCAGAAACTGCATTGCATTGCCCACATCACTGAGTATTTTGCGCACCTGTGTCTCTGTTAAGCCGCAGCAGGAGTCCGGTTTGTTCAAAACTTGTCTTAAATCTCCACCACAGCAGTACTCCATACACAGGATCGGCAGTTTCGAAGGGTTGGCACGCACTAGGCCGGCAACAAATTCTGGCGGCAACTCTCTAGTACCTACTATGTTAGGATTATTGCAGTTCTGTAACATTTCAACCTCCTTCGTCCATCGTTCTTTATGTTTCGCGGTGAGTTCATCGCCCCACTTACATGTCTTGACAGCCAGCTTTTCGTCAGTATCTTTATGTCGCCACAGCACCACTATACCAAAGCTTCCTGAACCTAACACCCTATCTTTAATCCAATCGCCAATGAACACTATATCTTCCATTTCAAATTATGAAATTGCACCACATGTGTCTAATCACACACAAAACGTTATTGGTAAAACTCAAAAGTAATGTAACTTAAAAATAGGAATACTTTGTAAAAATAACTTTCTTGTCTTGTCTAGCGTAGGTAGTCTTTGTCTAACACCAAACTTTGCTTCGTCGTTCACATTCACAAAGTCTAAAATCGCTTGAACTTCTCAACGCATATTCGAGTTGTTTAGTAATCGAATTAATCGGACTGTCTTCAAAAGTGCGTTTCTTGTAATGAGCACGATATAGTATATAGCATATTTTAAGTAGTTATATATAAATAAATGTAATTAAACTTCGAATAAGATTTTTTTAATTATTTTTTCTTTTTTTAATAACATATAATGTAATGAATTGAGAACCATTACATAGTTTCATGACAGAGCAGCTTTGTTTTTGTTATTAAAGACAATATGCAGTATTATAATATGTAATAAATCATGTACATTATTATAGAAATGTTAACACAATTAAATATATCAGCAATATAATATGTTGTGCAACTGGTAAATGCTGTCATATAGTAAAAACACTGAACTTTTCTGTAACTTACACAATTTTATTAATATTTATTTTAAAACATTACGTACAGGTGCGTTTAATTAGATATTTGTTTAAATTAATCGAGCAATTAATGTAGATCATAATGTGCCGGTTGTGCCGTGTTATTAATTACGATTTCTATAACTTGCACCCGTCGAATTTTTCCACTAACTCTGTAATTACTATTCTAAAAGAAGTGCCGAAAAATGGCTTTTTGCTCAATTTATTTAATTTATTAAGAAAATATCTTACACCCATTTTACGGACTACTCAAATATAATAAAAAATACTATTAAACAACATTGTTCCAAAATAGTAGTATTGTTTAGCTATAATTTAATCTCATTGGTTGTGTTGGTTGCAAGTGCGACTGCCGATCGGGAAGTCTTGGGTTCGATTCCCGGGTCGGGCACTACTAAAATTTTCTAATTTAGATTTTCTAGTAGTGGCTCGGAGTCTGGATAT
>DWDU01001471.1:0-14583 GCA_018245575.1 Jemadia suekentonmiller
GCCCGACCCGGGAATCGAACCTAGGACCTCCCGATCGGCAGTCGCACTTGCAACCAACACGACCAACGAGGCAGGCTCTTGAGAAACTTACAAGATACTGTGACTATAAGAAACTGAGATATAAGAAACTGTGTGCTTGGATTCATAAGAACAGTCCCAAAAAGTGTTTGATTGATGATGATGGAGATCACATGGTAACCTTGACAATTAACCTAAGCCATATATTTTGATCTAGTATAACATCTGTCCTTAAACCACTCAAATGATTTATGTATTATGAAATATAATTTAATAGTTATAGTAAGGAGTTCCGTAATCGTTGCAGTTCAACAAAATATTGAATAAAAAAGTAGCCCTATTAATAAATTTATTAAAATTGAAAATTAAAACGTGCGTTTATGAATTACTAAAATTATATAATAATATTTAAGACAATGCATTTTACGTAGTTACCTAGTTAGATTTATCGTCCGCGATAAATGTAAAAGAAGGAATTAAATGATTTGGAAAAATGAAAAGGCTAACATTTTGATCGAATGTAAAAACGTAAGCTCTTGTGCAGACTAACCAGTATTTTCTTCGAGGCACTTACAACGGTTTTGTCTTTGGAGTAAGATGTACTATTAATAGAAATAGAGCCTCCATCGTACGTAGTCAGGTGGTCGCGGGATCAATGTTCCCATTCCTGTTGTAAGCTGTATATAGTGAAGACGTGCAAAGGCAAAACCCAACTATTATAGTATTGTTATTTGAAAATGTGGAAATACATTCTAGTGTTTATTTTCTTAGTAATCCGGGTGAGTTTATATTTTTCTATTGTTCATTAAAAAATATATAGAAAACAAATGTCAGTCTATAAAAAACTATGAACGTCTACTAGACACACAAAGAATAACTATGAATTATATCTTTATATATCTAATCTTATGGCGTGTTGTCTGTTTAACATGTTCTTAGCACTATTTTTGAGTGAAGCTTCTGGTTGAATTTCTTAAGATAATCATGTACATAATTCAATGTTTCGATATGTTTCTGAGTCAATGTACGATGTATCACCGGAGTCATATGATAGAGTTTACAGGTCAAGGGTGAAGATGAATCTTTTATTTCTAATACTATAGTCCCAACTACAGTCAAATTAACAACTACAGTAGAGAACAAAAATACCGAAAATGAGAATGATACTATAAAGGCTGTTGAAGAAGACACTGAATACGGACAAAGGAAAAGATGCAATTGTCGTAAGTGTATTTTCGTGTTCTCTTTCTCAATGTTATTAAGGTTGATTCGAGATTTGATTGATGAATATTTTGCATTAATTCCACCAGCCGCTGTTTGCGTATCGTCAACATTTTATAGTGATGTTACTCTTGGTGCCTATAGTTAAGCTATTAAGTTGGTTTACTTTTGAAATATCCTTTCTTTACATCCAACATATTATTATCAGTTGTTCTCGTCTTAGAACGGTCGTCGTGCTAATATTCTTATTTAACAAATAATAGGTTGCGGAGAACGTAACGAGGAGTCTCGTATTCTCGGCGGAGTGGAAACTGCTGTAAATGAGTTCCCTTGGGTGGTGCGTCTCTCCTACTTTAACAAGTTCTACTGTGGAGGCATGCTCATCAACGACAAATATGTGCTGACCGCGGCTCATTGTGTAAAAGGGTAAGTATTCTCAATACGACAATCACATATAGTCAAGGATTTTACACACATCATCAGACTCTCACAGCTCACTGTTGGGTATAGGCCTCTTCCAATAACTATTACCCATATGAAATTGCATCTAACCAGATAGTAAAGCTTGTAATACCTATCGTGATTCAATAAAGAAAGACTATTTAGAATCAAGACTATTTTATTATCTATTAACGGGTACATCATTAATTTATTCTGTAATACGTGTATGGGTACATGTTAAAGGTTGTTCGCAGGTTGATGTGGTTCATGATCAAGGTGACTCTCGGCGAGCACGACCGCTGCAACAAGACCCACCGCCCCGAAACCCGCTTCGTGGTCAACCTCGTCGCCCACAACTTCACCTACGTCAACTTTAAGGACGACATCGCCATTTTGGAACTCAACGACCGCGTTAATATCACGGATACCATAAAACCTGTTTGTTTGCCGCATAACGATGGTAAGGGTTGTAGAAAATTTATTTTGTGTTTCGTGAAATTTACGTTTCACCAAAAACGTAAATGTGGAAAATGGTACTAGTTCTTTGAAGTTCTGATTTAGTATTTAAATTATATCTGATTTAGGATGTTGAAGTTCATAAATTAAAATGGCTATTAAAAGTTTTATAGCTTGGATGTTCTTTTCTACCTCTATAATAAAGGTGCGATAAATTAACTTACTAAGGGACTAGTCGATTTCGTTTTTAATGTATTAATCAATATCT
The DNA here is from genome assembly GCA_018245575.1 of Jemadia suekentonmiller. NCBI lineage: Eukaryota > Metazoa > Arthropoda > Insecta > Lepidoptera > Hesperiidae > Jemadia > Jemadia suekentonmiller. Next base: position 2,405 of record DWDU01001471.1, read on the forward strand.
GAATTCCAAAGATGCAGGCAAGAAATCTCCATATTTATGTTATTCTCTACAATCTTTTCAGATAACGATTACGTAGGTGTAAAAGCAATAGCGGCAGGCTGGGGTTCAATGGGTGAGCAGCAGAACCACTCTTGCTATTTACTGAACGTGGAGGTGCCGGTGATGAGCAACGATGACTGCAGGAGCACGAAGTACGAGCCGGCCATGATCACGGACGGCATGATGTGCGCCGGCTACCCTGATGAAGGGAAGAAAGACACATGTCAGGTAAAGTGCCTATCAGTTAAGTGTCCCTTAGGTACTGTAATTTTTTTATTGACCCATAACGTTAAATGATTTATTATTTTTGTGCATTACTTTCAGGGCGACAGCGGTGGGCCCTTGTCTGCCGAAAGAGGAGACAAGCGATATGAGCTCTTAGGTGAGTTTCCAAAATTCAACATAATTATATTTATATAAAGTATATTTTCACGCGAGTGGCGTGCATTTATAGGTAAAAATGACGCGTATTGGCCTTAATTTATTAGTCAGGGGCTATCAAATTGGACATCTACGTTAATCTATGGTTTTTTATTTTCATACTTCGTTTGTTGCTTATGCTAATAATAAAATTAGTGTGGGTAACAAACCTATTTAATTTTTATTGATTTCAAATCATTGTATAAAAGATCCCCGACCCGCATGTTCAGCGTCAGGATTGTGGACAGAAAGGCCAGCAGGAGACTTAAATAGGCCGACGACGATGTATAAGTAACTGAAGCGTTGATGTATAGATATTACGTAGGGATCGTGTCGTGGGGCATCGGCTGCGGGCGCGCGGGCTACCCCGGCGTCTACACGCGCGTCGCCAGCTACCTCCGCTGGGTCCGCCGCCACGCGCGCCGCGGCTGCTTCTGCGTTGATTGAACGATAACGAGTTTCCACATATATTCAGTGTATCCATGTGTTTTGAAATTTGTAAGCTAAATGTTGTACTCATTTTAAGTTCTCTATGGGAATTTAAGGCTGATGAGATTATATTATATGTATTTAATAATAGCGTTGATTTCTCCGTTGACATATTGTATAGAAACTCAGGTATTTCAATTTCAAGACTTATATTTCGTTATAAAATACGATGTACACATACATACACGTCATAAACTTCATAAACATGTTGATACAAATTATTGCTTTCGTTAGATTGTATCTTTTATTTTTTATTATTATTGATGAATCTTAGAAGATAACCATATAAACACGGGAACGAGATTAAAGCGCTGGAATGAACAGAAAAACCTGGGTATAGGTCTTCTTATACTGTGGGATTAATTACGAAATTAGCTATATCACGTATCTATAAAACATTTGCAAACTGGCTGACGATTAAATTTTGTACGTATAGGAAAAACTTGCGCGAACCAGAACTGATTTCACATTTTTAAAAAACGAATACCATTTTAATTATTAGTTACTTCTTTGAAACACGTTCAACGTTTTTTAACAAAACACTTTTAGACGTACGACAGATTCAGTTGATGGTGGAATAGTAAAACAATCTTGTAGAATAAACTTCGATCGCAATATTATGGGGATTTATGAGAGATTATCGCAAAATTCAATGTTAGAGTCTAACCAGAAGCATATTTCTTTCTGAGGACGGTAGAAGAGATAACGTCGGTTTCGTGGAGTAGAGGTAGGCCTTCGTTTTTCAGCGTCGCGTGCGGCGCCTGGTACTTCACGTTGTAACTTGGGTTCAGAGGGTGGACAGGACCAATTGCCGTCACAGAAGACCTAGCTTCATCGTTGCCAAGTGCATAATGAGTGCCGTCGCCAGTTTTGACGATTCTATTTGCAACCTGTAAAGAAAAAATCTTGAGGAAGAAACTAATTTTATTATTAATTAATTTAATTTCATTATTTCAATTTAAAATGTAATAAGCTGTCCACAAAAAAAAATGTAACATAAATAAATCGTTGTTCCTCTTTATAAATGTTTATGCTCTTCGGAGTTCAGATAGTTGTTTTTTCTCCAATAAAATATTATCATAATCAACAACCGAAATCTGTAAATCTTCCAAAACTCTATCTGAATATTCTGCTTCTCTTTTATTCCAGCGACAATCGAAATCAAGCTTTTGGTGGGAAACTACTTATAACGCATTAAAATATATTATAAGATATCCAATATTTAATTTAATATAAACTATATACCACAATTGGCGTGTTCAAACATAAACCAATTTAATAAGCAATATAAATTGGCATTTTATTTAAAACTAAGAGATATATGAAGATACTGTATAAGGTTCCCATGTTGGCGACTTTTAATATGATAAAAAATCCTGTACCATTTCCGGGGATGCCGTCTTCAAATCGTAAGCAAGGCCAAGTTTCTCGAACATCCTGATAAAGTTGGCCGACTGATTGAAGTGCATGCTGAGTTCCGCTGCCTTATAGTCCCAAGGAAAAGCGTGGTGGTAATTGTGCCAGCCTTCCCCCAAGCTTATGAACGACACAAACCAAGATTCCACCGGCTGCAGTTTCCTAAACGAATTAATAAAACCTAATAAATACTCCGATTGCAAATCAGCACTGTTAGTAGTACAGATTCTAGTATACTAGTTATGGTTACACACAGACGGATTAAGACATGGAGGGCAGAACATAAATCCATGCCAGTGGCGTCGGACCGATTTGATTTGCTGTGACATTTCAGGAATTAATTTCAGTCGGAATATAAATATTACTACGTCAAATATTACAAATTGGAGATTATGTCCATTCTCATCTTTATTATAATCAGCCTCATTAACTTCACTACTGAACATAGACCTTCCCTGCCGTGTTTTTGCTCATATTTTCCATGTGCATTCACTTTTTGTATATAATATAATTATTAGAATCTATTCCTTTAGTCCATCTGTATGTTTACGTGGTGTGCAATGAAGCGTTTTGTATCGTATTGTACATCTTGCCCTAAATTCGTCTCTAGTCCTCTTTTATGTATATATTTGAAGACTTTGCAGGTAAGCATACATTTGGCGGATAGTCATCATAGATTGCCGTTGTGTCGATTCAAAGCATGACAACACCAGCTTTGTATCAGTCAATACGAAGTTATTGCTTGTTTAGTAAATAAATAAACAAGTATATAGCGACGCAACTCAAGTATATTACGGGATACAAGTTCTAGCTTACTTATCATATGGTCGCGTTCCATAGAGGTGAGCCGCGCTGTTCACAAGCCAGGTACCATTCACTTGAACGAGGTAGCGGAAGAAGTAGCACACCAGTACAGACCCTTTTAGCGATTCTCCGAAGTAGTAGCAGGGCACGATTACAGGTATAAGGAACGCAATAAAGAAATAGAGAATATAGTAATATCTGAAATGAAAAGACGGCATGATGATATAAATTTGTCTGTTAATTTATTGGGATATTGTGAAAGCAGTATTCATTATCTAAATTATAATTAAGGAATATTTCACAAGCGTAGAATATATAGATTTCAGATAAATTTTCAGTAAATCGATTTAGGTAGTTTTCTAATTTAAAAACCTGTAATTATCAAAACACAAGTATTGGACACGATTGAAACTTAGAGATAACTATTGGAATCTGAAAAAAAATGCATTTACTTTTTTTGAAACATGACCATCCAGTCAGCTTCGAGATCGCTCATGTCAATCCTCTTTCCTAATTCTTTTAAACACGGATGCTTCTTCATCATTAGCCAACCGATGTGACTGAAGAAAAAGCCTCTCTTGGAGTTGTGGGGATCCGCGTCGGTATCCGAGTATCGGTGATGGAGCCGGTGGTCTCGACTCCAAATGTAGACACAGTTCTAGAAAAAGCCACCGTACAACATACACAAATAGTTATTAAGAATACATAAAAAAAACCAAAACTATGCAAGCATCAGCAAAGTAAATCTTAGCGCGCAACGAGGAATCCTGTACTAAAAAAAATCACTGGTTACATTTTCTGTTTTTAATTTTGTGGTTTAAGAAATAACTACTAAATTAAAATACTCAATATTTTTACAAAAATAAGTTATTAAAAACATAACATTACGCCTGTTATCCCCGAGGAGGTAGGCAGAGGAGTGTAATACACTACCATGTTTCAACAATTACGTTTACGTCCCACTATGGTATAGGTGGTCAGCCTATTGCCATGCACTCGGCAGAAATCCAGACTCCGAGCCACTACTATAGTGCCCGACCCGGGAATCGAACCCAGGACCGGCAGTCGGCAGTCATGCTTGCAACCAACACGACCAACGTGGCAGTTATTCTGTGAATTTTAAATGATGCAAATGTAGCGAGTGAATATGCAAATTACAGCTTAACTTTACTAGGTAATCACTCTCGTTCTAATGTCCACGATGGATACAGAGTAGAACTGCTCTTTAATTTTAATCAAGTTCACACGCCTTGCATATTGCATTTATTGTCTAGAATCATCATTAGGAGACCCTAATTTTGTTCCACATAATACCTATGATAAGAACGATAGGAACTGATTTATTCAAATAGTAGTATAAGAATAGGTTTATCATGATTTTATGTACAGAATAATTATGGACAACGGCATCAGGCTTAATTCAAGCTCCGCTGTTAACATTTAGGAGAATACTCAACTCACCTGTCCAGCGAGTGTTTGAAATATGATAAGAATAGCCTTTAGTAAAGGAGTCGCCTTGAAAGATTTATGAGCATATAATCTATGAGCTCCTATAGTAACACCTTCAGTGCTGGTGAATAGAAGAAATATAGCTGAAAATAGGAAAAAAATCTGCTTTAGAATCTAATTGTTTAAAAAAACTTTGTCAATATTTACAATTCGACTGCTTACCCCAAAGGTATGTTTTAAACTTGATACCTCCTGTACAAAATACGAAAAGTCCCCATACAGCTAAAGTGTGAAGAATTAAAAATCCGATAGCGTTTTTCCATACTATTTCATGTTTGTAGTTGTAATCCGTTCCGATGTCCTTAGCCGTTAATAACACATCTTTATTCAAATCCTTCGGCTGTTTTAAATCTCCAACTGCTTTAGGTTCATTGATATTTTTACAATTTTGGTGGTCGTCCATATTCGTGGTGTCTACGTTACTGTCCAAACAAATACTGGTGGATGAGAGGTCTGTTAAGACTTTATAGTTTTAATCGTTGTTCGAATTTGTAGTCGTCTACTTAATTTATTTTACAATCTTGCGTAACATAAACTTGAACTGTCTTGTATGCTAATTGATGAACCTTTACAGTGAATTAAAATGTATTACAATAATGTTAGTCTTGGCAATTAGAATAACCTATTTTGTCTTATTTATTTCGGTGAATGTCAGGTGCATTAAAATAAAAAAAAAATAATGCATTTAAATGTATGAATATTTAACACTCCTTTTTCTTTACCTATTCTTGTGTAATTAATTGTTTCTCTTATTGTTGTATTGTATTTTATTGTATTTCTACAACATTTAAATGTACGTGACATATTACATGAAAAAATATTTTCTATTATATAACATTTAAATTAAACAATATTCGTTCGATCAGCAGTGAGGCTCGCTACCGCTCACCGCTACCGTCATTGTCCAATTAATACACATTTCAAATTAAAATAAATAAGTTTTGGTTGGATAATAAACAAACAACTATATGGATTCCATTAATTTCTGACGTCACACAATACACGCGTTCATATAATGTTAAATGCAATTGGAAAACCAAGAAGATTACGCTCGACTGAATTTCGCTGCTATTAACTTAATTGAATTTTCCTCCAATTTCATTCACTACCGACAAAATGCATTGCTGACCAACATGAGTATTCCTTTTAGTATAAGTACATTTATAAAATGAATGAAATATGTGCCTATTTATGTTTTATGTTAGCATTTGTAAGTCTATACTTTTTGTCCAGTTCAAATGTTTTTGTTGAAAAACGAGCTCTTTAACGGATTTATATTAATTGCAGATAAACGGACACAAAGTAAATAAATCGTGTGGTAAGATAGTTTTGTAATATTTTTCTTCACCCTTTTTATTGTTCGATTTTTGGAATACGGGTTTTCCTTTTAGAATGAAAGGTTTTAGGTGTTATTAATATACATATCGAAAATAGCAGTTTGTAAATTTAAATTATAGGGTATAACTATATGATCCTCTTTTTCTTTAAAGAATTACAGATTGTAAATTAATACGTATGAATATATATATGACAATTTAAGGCTCCACAAAACAAGTATAAAAGTAGCGTAACACTGGAGGTAGTTATTTGACTAAAAACATTGCTACAACTTAACGTCATTATTTATTTACATTTTAAAATTCTATCGTTCTTAATAGAAATGCCGCCAACTGACATTATTAAATTACTGTTGTCCCAAACTATACATATAATCATAAACATAAATTTAAAAAAGTATACCTACATTTGTCCCTCATTGACTGCCTCGTTGGTCGTGTTGATTGCAAGTGCGGTTGCCGATCGGGAGGTCCTGAGTTCAATTCCCGGGCCGAGCACTACTAAATTTTTCTAATTTAGATTTTCTGGTAGTGGCTCATAGTCTGGATATGTGCCCGGTGTATGACAATAGGCTCACCGCTTACTCCATATTGGGACGTAAACGTAACTGGTGAAACGTGGGAATGTTCTGCATAACTCTGCCTACCTCTTCGGGGATTACAGGCGTGATGATGTTACCTTATTAATTTCAAAAAAGTAGTTAATGCATAGTAAATTATTAATATTCGTTTCCGATTTATTATATAATCAATCGCATCTGTTCAAAAACCAAAATTTCCATTAATTAATTACGTAAGAGATTGAAAGAAAATATTACGAAATTAAACACACGCTACAATTTCTTTGTTTAGTTACCACAATAGTTAAAAAAATATATACATTTTAAACTTTTATCGCAGGTTACAGTGAGTCAAGGCGCACAATTCATTGAAATTCAATTTGTATACCTACTTGCTAAGCTCTCACAATGTTACATTGTATAGATTACAGTCGACACAGTTCTACAATACCTACCACGTTCAACAGTTCGTAATGGCAATAATTATTATCACCTACAACAGTTTCTCACTATTAACATTTTGTGCCTTACTTGATATAGGTGTTCCAATGTAGTATAAACTAAACAACTATACATAACTATCACGATGATTATTGGCAATCCAGAATGCGGCATCGCTGGGAGCCATCGGCGTATAGTTGGGGGGTCTACGGTGGAACCTCACCAGTACCCGTGGCTGGTGTCGCTCATGTTGGGCCCGAAGCTCCACTGCGGCGGCGCAATCATCACAGACTATCACGCTCTTAGCGCTGGACATTGCATCACTTTTGGGTTAGTATTTTATAGATGGGTCAAGATTTCTACAATGTTTCATGTTCTTAGCCGAAATATTATTGGATGCATTGAAACGTACAAAACCGCTTAGCGCGCATGATTATCTGCTTATAACTGGGTTCGCTATAATATACTCTTTTGAAACTGAAAACTTAATTGAACAGCTTTTAATCAGTACTAGATAGGTAGCCTTTTTGCGGATAGACTTTTTTTTTGTTAGACGTTCCATCCACTCCAATATAATTTCGTGCACTTTTGCAGTGTCCATTACAGTGATCTTACAGTACATGTGGGCATGCATGACCGTTTGAGCACGTCATACACAGTTTTACGGATAAAGAACGGAGTAAAACATCCCAAATTCACTTCAAACGCTGTTAGGGATATCAATGACATCGCTGTGCTGACGCTTGACAAGCAAATGAAATTCTCGGATAAAGTTCGATCCATCTGTTTGCCGACTCCCGGTATGTATAATCCATAACTCCTAGCAAGCTCTGTGAAATTATAAAGAAGTATGCAATCCATTCATTAATGCAATTATTATTTCATGAACAGATATGGATTTCAATCGTATCCCACTCACGGTAGCCGGTTGGGGCAAGACGAGGCAAGGGGCGATGACGTCATCGCGATACTTGCTGGAGACCAAAGTGAAATTAGTAGAAATGTCTAGCTGTAGCAAATCAAAAATTTACAAGAACAATCTCGTCTCTGATACCATGATGTGCGCTTACAGCTCGGGGAAGGACGCTTGTCAGGTACATTAAATCTCTATGTGGTTTTTTTTAAGACCCGCTGTATTAAACTGTAAATGAATTTTAAAAAGTAAAAATCACAATAATATATTAATGTGTTCAAATCCTTTTAATGCTATTTTTAAATGTATGATGTAATACTTAATCGTGGCTAAGAATTTTCTCTTACAGGGCGACAGTGGTGGACCACTCTTCGCAACGCATGCAAATACTAACAATAAGAAATGGTATCAAGTCGGTAAGATAATTTATATCTCATATAACATATCGTCAGACCTGTGTTTCTCCGAAGGGGTAGGCAGAAGTGTATAGTACACTGCCATGTCGCACCAGTTTTCTTATATGTCGCACCGTGAAATAGGGGGTGATCCAGTTGCCATCCACCGCGCACAAAATAAGTCTACAAGATACTATTAGGAATTTAAATTTAAAGGAACCCTAAATTTGTTATAAAACAATAATATAAGTGTATTATTATTGTTACCGTGTGTGCATACTATTTGTTAATATATGCAATCTAAATATAGTTTCTTCTCGTCGTATTATCTGACTGCCTCGTTAGTCGAGTGGTTGCGAGAACGTCTGTAGATCGAGAGGTCCCGGATTCGAATCCCAAATCGTGTGCTACAGGATTTTCCTAACTTGATTTTTCTAGTAGTGGCTCGGAAACTGGATTTGGGCTCTGCTTCTGCCAATCTCTTCGGAGATTACAGGCGTGATGTTACGTTTACGTTCTCATATTGTGCTATATATTATCTTCTAGGTATCGTATCCTGGGGGATAGACTGTGCCATGCCAGATTATCCCGGTACTTAATTGTTTTGTTCAGACTATTATTACTTCATTCTGCGTCCTTACTATACGAAGTGTAGAATTGTAAGCTGTACAATAAACAGACTCATGTGATGATAAAAAACTATTTTTCTTACAAAACTACATATTATTTTCGTGTGTACAACTTACATACAACTTACATCTGCTAACAACTGCTTCATGATTACAGGTGTTTACACTGTAGTATCAAAGTATGTTCAATGGATCAAGAATGAGACCAAATCTGGAACATATTGTGTGTAGTTTTCCAAACAAACATGAAACATCGATTGACCACAGAAAATTCAGTTGACAATAAATTCCATGTGTTAAAATTTTATTCAACGCAATTTCCAAATATAGACAATTCTCTGTAGTTAAATATTTACTCCGTTATGTATTTTTATTTCGTAGATACATTATACGTGGTAGGTGGCCAATGGATTCTGCCTACGTAGAAACCTAGAACCATGCGACCTGTTTAGGACAAGGCTAATTGTATTGTAATGTGCCCGAGCATTCGTCACGTTTAGCTTCTGTAGTGTTCATTTCAATAAAATGTATACAGAATCTTGCTCTAACGCTCACCTACTAACTGTACAATGAGCACATTGCTCATGTAACGTTTAATTTTTAGGTTACAAATCACAAACAGCGAAATAAATCGATTTTGTACTTACCTGTGTTATTTCATTGTAAATCGTCGTGTTCTCCGATATGCCGGAGGCAAAATTTGCTATTTTAGTGTGCGCGGATTTTAATCTCGTGTGCATATACGTTACAGCATGGATAATTTGTTCGATACAAAACCTTGCGCGGCGTAAATAAGCGTCATAATATATCGGTCGTGGATAACAGTGGAGTGTTGTACCCTGTGCGCTGGAAAATGCGAGTTAATATTTTCTTCGTGGGTATTATACAGGTAGTAAGGAACATGTCTTTGATTTCATGAAATTTACGTTTGGTATAAATACTGTGCGCGTATATACAAAGAAAATTGTTTCCATAGGTCCTGCCTGTTTGGGGGTCTGATTGCCGTAAGTGATTATACATACAATGAAAATATAAAGAAAATGTATTTACAAATATACAAGTTAATATAATCTAAATTATTAATGAGCTAGTTTTTAATCTCTATATATCCCATACGATTTCACATTCTTATCCACTAATACTGAAAGTGCACTGCAGTCAATATAATGATGTAGGTACGATAAGTAACTCAAGTAAAACTAAATTAAATTCGTTTTATTATTCCAACTATATGGTGTACTTTGTTCATATTTTTCTTCTCTAAAATCTGTCCTATGACTATATTATACGATCTGTCGTCGAGGTACAATGACTTAAAATCAAATTGTATAATAACAGATTAATTCATTAAAACTAAGACTAATTTTCATAATGGACTACACTGAAAGATACAGATTTAGCATTTTTTACATTATCCAGTATCCATTAAAAAAATATATTATTTCGCCTAGCATGCCTTCTTATTCATGATACGATGAAAATTAGGTAAATAAATAAATACGTAAATGTATACGTATGAACAGAATGTGGGAGGCCATCGGACGCAATCGCTGCGATGAGGATAGTCGGGGGTCGGAGGGCGGAGCCCCACTCGTTCCCTTGGACTATTGCTATACGTAAGAACGACCGCATGCACTGCGGCGGGGCTCTGGTCACCGACCGGCACGTACTTAGCGCCGGCCATTGTTTCAAATGGTGAGTAAACGATAACTATGTATAAACATTATTTAATTATTTTATTGGTTCACTTATAATTTATTGCATTACTGTGCATTGTGTAGTTGAAAAAAATGATATTAACTGAAAGCTACGACGTTCCGCGTCTATTTTGCGATGCTTATGACCCGTAGGTCTTTTATTGATTTTATGAAGAAACTATTCAGAATTCTCTTTTTAATTCTGAACATTTTCGTCACAGAATTTATGAGAATGTAAGTGTTATGTGATGGATTTCTTTTGAACTGTTTTAGGGACAACTTCAAACATTTAGAAGTACTGGTCGGTCTCGACAGCATGGACGATATGACGGGTGTCGATAGGAGGAACATAAGCAAAGCGATTATACACGAGGACTTCACTTCTTCGGCGGTACGCGACACAAACGATATCGCTATAGCGACCCTGAATACGCCGGTTGGATTCAGTGACACCGTGATACCAATATGCCTGCCGGAACCGCGTAAGTTAAATTTATATTATTACAGTATGTATTTATATGTAGTTTGTCAGCCGTCTGGCTATATGATACAAGAGATTTACAGACTTATACTATTTACGGTAAGTCACAAACATAATCACGACTAGTCTCAAAATATTATTATTATCTTAATATATTTTGATCCACTTTCAAATTTGAAATTTTATCTGCAAACACGAGATTTTCTGCAAATTAGACTACGAGACACGAGAATTAGATACCGGAAAAATAAGAGATTTTTAAACTATCCAAGATTTTCCAACCACTTGACCTAAATTCTAAGGACATAATGATTATTAATTATGAGAATTTTCAGAGCAAAACTTCGCTGATCGAGTTGGGATCATAGCTGGTTGGGGACGTATCGGCGTCGAGCAGTCCGCTTCGAACGTGCTCCTAAAAGCCAGCTTGCGGATACTCACGGACGAGGATTGCATGAAGAGCAAACTGGCGCAACACTTGCAGCCGACGATGATGTGTGCTTTCTCTAAAGGGAAGGACGGCTGCCAGGTGATGATCCGTATTCTATATCCGTATCCGTATGTGAAAGCTTGCGTAGTGGCATAGACTAATAATCCGCATGTCAACATTTGTAAACGTAGTTTAAATTGAGATTTGCTTTCATGCCTGCATTAATTTAGTGCTTTATGGCTAGATCCGTTCAATTATTATTCTTATTAGGTGATAATTTATTTATGTCACTAGAATAACTTATATGTTACAGTAAACGTTAATTGAAAAAGTTAAAACGTAACATCACACCTGTAGTCCCCGAAAACGTAGGCAGAGAACGTATGGAACATTCGCATGTTTCAACAGTTATGCTTAGGTCCCACTATTAGAACTGGTGATGAACTTATTGCCATTCACCGGATAGGAAACCGGACTTCGAGCCACTACTAGAAAAAGTAATTTACAAAAATAGAATATTGCCGACCCGGGAATCAAACCCAGAACCTCTTCATCGGCTGTTGCGCTTGGAAGACGAGGCAGTCAATCCTATCCTATCAGTTATACTTAATTATGATAT
>DWDU01001472.1:0-14582 GCA_018245575.1 Jemadia suekentonmiller
ATATACACAGCTTCCGAAACTAAGATCCCTATAATATCACAATAAATACTGTTATCCAAATCGATCCACTAGATTTTATATGAAAATATTGCAGCAATATTATACTTTGCTTCTTCTGTCATAACGTATTCGTTTAGCACGGAAAATTTTCTACCAAAGCAATTTTATTTCCAGTAGTCTACACGCAAAGATATTACGTAATCTATAAAAGACAGATTAATTGATTTTCCAGTCCTATATACATTCGCTTCTCGCTTGTGTTATGCCGTTTACCTTATTTATTCGAAGTTTTGTGTTTAATCTCATTATGAGGGTACGTTAATGAACACGCTGAAGTATGCGCAAATTAAATGTGTCGTAAATGGCCAAATATCTACTTGTATGACTACTAGCGCCACCTGTATCGCACCACTGTGAGCATTATTCCTAAAATTATTTTTATTATTATTATTGAATAGAAAAACTCTTTACTTACTTAGATACGTATGGATATTATAATTAACACGTCATTTTATAATGAAATATATCTAAAATTATGGATTTCAGTTCCGCTTTTTGCAATTTTTGAGTCCGAATTTCCTGCATTGTAATTTTAGGCAATTATGTAGTGAAAGAAAACTTAAGGAAACCTGATTTTTTTCTCTTAACAGAAATCGTGACCAACATCTGAAAGGTGATGAGTTAATGATGATAAATAAATCTGTTTAAATCCTAATTACGTGCTGTATTGTACTGCTCTGTAAGCTCCTTTAAACTTAGCAGCTGCCAGCTTAATTTCTCTAAGATCATAAATTTCTCAAGAATTTCTACACTTCAGAAATTGAACATTCTGAAATCTTTTCTCCATAAGTCACATGATTGTATACCGCAACTTCATAAATTTGAAATGGGCTAGTATTATGGAACTTGGTTAAAGATCACACTCAGATGATATTGTTTTAAGGAGCGGGCTAAACCCGATACATACATAACGTCGCCGTCTAAACTCATACATCATTTAACTTATTATCTGCTACGCTATAAACGCACCTCCCACAATTTGTGTTTTATTTGACTTTCAAGTAATTAATTCGACCGTCCAATTTCGTATTTGGACCAAAACGCGTATTTCGGCGCGCTTAATTCTCCTGCTGGGTTCTGGGACTATTAAATGGGAAATTCGGCAATTTGTGCGGTTTGTTTCAAAATACAGGTTTGTATTTAAACAAATTGAATTTCGGCACCAATCGTATTGGAAAGCTACCCGAGAATGAGGTGTGGAGGTTTTCGTAGAATTCCATAAACAAACGGAACATTTCGGTTTGAAAGCTCTATAACTTAAAACATCATCACCCTATTGCAGGTCACCACTGAACATAGACCTCCCTTGGGGATTACGCCCACAATGCTTTGGTCATAGTATTCTAAGAATATAACGTACCAATATTGTACTACACTCCTTAACCACCTCTTCGGAGATAACAGGCGTGACGTTACGTTTGTTTCATTATCAACTGTAAAAATCGACATCTTCGTAGTTAACAACATAATACATTCATTACATTTATTTAGTAATGAATTTACATTTACTAATTTCACACCTGTCACGAACTTTCGTCATTCACTCAGTTGGCGGGCGGTAAATGCTGTTAGGCGTTACTTTCATTTTTGTTACAACTTTATTATTAACGTGTCACAGTAAAAAGCCTAAGTATTATTTGTGCACCTAAATGACTTCTTGAAGTCATTTAAATTTCTTAATGAACAAAAACTATATTTCGTAATCAACACCGACTTCTTTCAACATTCCCATGTTGAACACAAATCTTCCCCCAGAGCGTGAATAGTTAAAACCAATGTCTACCATGGACTGCTTATATACATACATATCCTCACGCCAGGTCCCTTGCGGGGTAGGCAGAGTGCACCGAGTTCCAAATATCTCTATCCTTACAAACCTGCCGCGCTTGTTCTACATTCATCACTGCTGCATCATACTGCACGCCGGTTTCGAATCGGTGTACCTATGCACAGCTAATTAGCCCTGGCTGCCTATGGGCAGTGCTCTGAGATATGCAACCCCATGCGGGCGTGCCGGATCCAGCGTGGTGATTATGAGCATAACCTCTCAGACTAGGTCTATGCCCAGCAATGGACTGCAATAGAATGATGATAATGATATGTTTACGTAACGATTATGTTTATATTTAATATAAATAAACTCGATTACAAATTATATTGTGTTTGTATCTCAACAAACAGTTCATTTCATTTCGGACATCCTTAAAACGAATGGCGTAATAATTCTAAGAGAAATGTCAGGCATTTAGATTAACATTCAGATATTATTCAAGTGTATATTTTACATAAACGGTTTAATTAGTACAGGCGAGGAAGAACGAGAGCAACATCAGAGTTAATTATTAGGTCTTTTTGTTATAGTAGGTAGTTATTTTTACAATCGCAAGGTAACTCATACAATTACAACACTTGTTTTAACATGAGTGCGGAAGTTGAAATATTTTCAATACCTGTTGTTACAATCCAAACAATTATAGTACTTTGTTTCTGCGTTTACGTGGAAACCATAATAATTAAGTACAATACTTATTTTTTGCGTTCATGCGGCAACTTTTATACCTACAATGTATGTTTTTACGTTCATGCGGAAAACATAATAATTAACATAAATTTTCCCCTAGTCTATTGTTGAGGTTAACAAAAAAAAATATATTAATTTAACATATATTTCAAAGGAGTCACAGCTTCAAGGGTCTCAATTTAGCGATCACAAAGTTGAAATGTAACGGGAAATATAAGCGGGTATTTCCAACATTAATATTGAACGCGGGTACGTAGATAACAGAAGTATCTAGCAGTGTGAAGGGATTGGTGCTGAATATAATAGGATTACACTAACCGTAATAACACATATTGTGTGCTCTGACGGCAAATATATCATTGGGGGTATTAGGGCCCTTTCAAATGAAACGACTCGCAGAGCAGTGAAGATTTCTATCGTATTTAAAATAGAAAATCAAGGACATGTCCAAGATGTTTATTTTTACATTTAAATTGCCAATTAATTTATTATGCCACTTGCCAATAAATTTCAATCATTTATCAACCTTTAGGTAATCCAAAATAACAATTAACAGTTACGACCAGGAGATGACTTGATTTTTCATTTATGTAGTCAACAAATACTGCGATAAAATTGTCATAGATATCTGATATATACTAATTTTAGTCATTTAAGTTTATAACTATCCACGCCCTGTACAAGATCTGAAAATCAATTGAATCCGTGGCCTGAAAGTTCAGTGCGGATTCGAGAAGTCAACCTCAGGTGTGGGTGTTACTGATAATAATTTTCTACGGTCACGCGTAAAACCCGAATTATTACGTGACTTATATGTCCCGGTTTCTACAGACACTATAACTTGCAAGATCTTTAGAAGTCGAGTCGAAATATATCATCCGAATACGTGTAGGATTAAATAATGTTGAGAGTACAGCTACATATAAATGTCATTACATTATTTTATTCGAAAAACTGTTTTACATTTTGAAATAAACGCATATCTTTACGCTATTATGGTTTTAACGCCTCATTAAAAAACTTGTTAGTTTTGCACTTTTCGTGTATAACTGTTTGTTTATCCATGCACAACAATTAAATCGGTTTCTACCGGATTTTTATTGGAAAGTAACGGACATTGCAGTAAACAAATCAGAATCAAAATCATAGGGAGAGACAATTAATAGAATAATCGAATGAACTTATTCGTATTTGTCAGTATACAAAGCAAATTAATAACATTCTTAAAATATAAATTTCGTCGCATTTCAGTATATTTCGTCCGACAATCCAAAAATGTTCAGAAGTATCGATATCGATAATTTATATTGAACACACTAAAACCAGTATTACAAATGTATGAGTTATATTGTACCACACGGATGTATTGAATAGTCAAGTCATTTTGTACCTTTTAATTATTAATCTCGCGTTTTATGCATCGTATCGAGTCAGAATATATTCCTACCTATGGCGTCCTAATCCGCTATGAGACTGCAGAATACTCATTCATGCTAATACTATGCGATTCCAACATAGGGTGATGAAATAAAACACTGAACAGTCTACATTGTATTTATGTCAGACAGCACGTTGTTTAGTTTAAATAGAAATAAATGTAATTATTGAAAACATTCTATATTGATTCTAATCGGGACTTGAAACACACAATTTGAAACCTTCCCCAAAAAGGAAAAATTGGCGTGTTTTAACAGCATTTTTCGAAAATAATTGCGAAACTAACGAATGGTATGAAGTCATGTAATATATTGTCCAAAAGGGTCTCCCCAACGCTGAACGCTAGGCCATTTATCTGGGTCCTTGGATCTGATAAGGAGACAGATTACCTCCCATTTGGCTGAAGCAACTCAGCTCAGGTAACAACCTTATTTTACGACGGCTGTTCTGACATTTATCTTTGGGCTTTTTTACTCAAAAATCTAACTTCCTGTTTACTTTTTCTTTTTGAATAAACATAGAATGCTGTGGCTACCTGTAAGTATAATAATAATTAACGATGTCCTTAAGCATTGTATACTTTATAACTGTGTCCTCTGTTTCTTATGTTGGTAATAAAAAAAAATAAGAACATCATCATAAATGTAATACAAGTCAGCGCAGGTTACGTAATATTAAAGCTATACTCGGGCACTTTATTGGTTTCGCTCATCATACCCTTCAAATCTCACAAGTCTCCTTTCAATGAGACCGAGGCAAAATTGCAAGCTCTAACAGTAACGTCAAAGCCGCCTGTCGATTCATAAATTGAAGCCGTATTACCGATTTCAATCATATGAGAGAGTAGATTCAATTGCGAGCCGATAAAATGACGTGGCGCTTCGGTTTCATTATATGTATTATTATTATTAGATAAGTGGTACTTTTTAGAAGATGAATATGTTTATTAGGGGACGGGAACGTTGATAATGATTTTGAACAAACAAGAGTACCTACATGTAGATTTTTACCGCAGCCTATTTGAACTAGCAATTGAGGATTATTACACTACCTGTAATTACCTATACTATTACCTCTCATTCTGAGAGGAGGCCCATGTTCCAACAGTGGAACGATAAATGGGTCGGAAAACACCTACCTTGTAGTTGTATACTGAGTCGTTGCAGGCTCGACTGTTGATCGAGTAGGCCTGAGTTCGAATGCCGAATCGGGTACTATTGGTTTTTTGTAACTTAGAATATTCTACATAAAATCTAATATCTAATTTAGATTAGTACCCGATGTTTCACAATGTACTGCTGACCTATTCCATGGTGAGACGTAAACGTTATTAGTGAAACGTTGGACTATTGTGCACTCTTCTGCTTACCCCTTCAGGGATTACAGGCGTGGTAATATTACATTAGAGTTCATATCAGTAAACAAAAATACTAAAATCATATTCTCATGCCCTGTTTCTGATTCAACGAGAAATTCAGGAGTAAGATGAATACAAGATTCTTTTTAATTAAATTGAACAAATTTTAAATTGAATATTAAATTTAAATAATTGTAATTGCTTCTCACATTACATGTAGATAAAACTGGCTTGTATCGTACATCTCCTTGTTAATATGTTCAAGTTTCCGCGAGAGGGTATCTTTTGTTGTCGTTTCAGTCATTACATCTTGTTAAGAAATATACCTACTTGAAGTAATTTAATTTTCAGATTGTTACGATATTTCTCATCAATGGAACAGCCTCGTAAGACGATTGAGATTAGAGAGAATTTCATCAAATTACACTCCGCCTTCTTCATACTCGTACACGGCGACAAAATCAGATTTATCAAATTCTATTTCGAATTCTAATAAATCTATAAATCAACTCCAAAAACCGTGTAGAGTATCAGGAATTCTATATAAACCTCAAATAAGACTTACCGGGAGAATTTGTCAGTTTTTTTGGGAATGAGACCTAATAAGTATCAATTCTCTTTGTATGGTATTAAAAGGTTTTGTTTATCTTTGAATGTAAAGCATCTTTCTTGTTAAGTTTTATCTGTTGCGCTGTTACGTACCGTCCTGTGACGAAGAATTTGTATTACTTAAGCAGTTCTACTTATGTACATTCATATATATTATCACCCCTATTTCTCATAGGGGTAGAAAGATATTAAGGTTCCCCACTTCCCACGATCTTCCACCTTATGTTATTTGATGTTTAAAACAGATAAGTAATTATATTTCTTCTTTAATATTTATCATCAACGTGGATATTAGTTATTTAACTATAACAGATTCTTTTGTCTCCGTTTCCAATGCTGTAAACCTTACACTGTACTATGCTGAGCTGTAGTTTTTTAATACTTAGCTAGTTTGAACGGTGTGACAGAAAGCCACTAAGACTACCTACAAAGTTCACTACTTATGTATAAAACCCAGTGAGCTATAAAATGAGAACGCGCATAGACGGTTCGTATTTGGCCTCGCTGCATGAAAAGCACCAATTCTTTTTCACTCCGCAATCTATATAGGTGGCGAAGTATGGATTTATATCTATGAAAAATCTCAAATCGGACATGAAAAATAATGGTAGTAGGTACTGTCGATACAATATCAAACTTAACGGCACCTAGAGAAAACAAATAAAAGCATGAAGTGGCTATAAAACCATCGACATTATTACTTTTATAATCTTTTTAACCTCCAGCGTTCAGGACAATGCCATAACCAAGAAATGAAAAATAGTTTCCTGTTTATTTTTCGAACGACGTCGCAAGACGCTGTCGTGAAGTATTAAGCAGATTTCATGAACCCACGTTATGTCTGCGACATGTCTTATCTATGTACCTCCATTGAATTTACCTGACATTTATTGGCAGTCCTACAGGGAGATGGGTTTCCGCTTGAAATGCGGAAAATAAATCTCATTAAAATTTACCCGTCGTCACTTATCTAGGGGTCGACCTCATTCTGCATTGCACAACTTATCATTTCGTTTATGTTACATTTTGTTATATTCCAGTATGTTAAGTAGATCCTCTCGTTCAAGGTCGATATCAAGACGACGGCAAGGTTACTTTATAGAAGTAGGCGACTGATTGTAAACTATATTTGCTCTGAAAAATTATTTTGTGTTATTTAATCCGGTAGAATTATAACTCTACAAGTCTATACGTAAATCTCCCGAGAGTCCCGAGTTTCATTCTGGAATGTGGGTGATACTTGAATATGCTAGATGTTATCATGTCATGATATCTAGGATCGATGCTCATCTACTCGAGTAATGTGTATAATATCCTGAACATTGGGGCTGTTAGTGAAAAATGGTATTATTATTATTACTTTGACTGCCCTGTTTAGCATGTTGGTTGCAAACGCGACCACTGATCGAGAGTTCATGTGTTGAAATCCTGGGTTGGACACTACTAGATTTTTGTAATTTAGATTTTTTAGTAGCAGTTCGGAGTTTGGAAATGTGCTCGATATATGGACAATAGGCTCACCATCTATTCCATATTAAGATGTACACATAACTGATGAAATGTGCAAGTGTAGGTACCTACTACATTCTACCGCCTACCACTTGGTTTGTAAATTCATATATTATTCTAGTATTCCTAGTAGAAAATTCGATAGTTAAATTCATGAAATAATGACAAACACGAGTTTCAATCTCAATTAAAGAAAGTGGGTATCGCAGAGCGCGGCTCCTAGCACTGCCTATGCTGCTGTTCGTTTACGCTCCGAGCATGTAACCGTGTCTGGGCATCGTATTGGTACGATGTCCATGTCGTATTGTTAACATTTTCGCAATTGTTTTTTTACTACGTGAAATATACTCCTTCCTATTTTTCAGCATTATTTTTTTGCTCATCTCTGATCGTCAACTTGTCTACTGCTTAACGCATCGCTTAGTATTAATTACCAGAGCGTAGATCATTGGGATTAATTAGGAAACTGTTCCAAATATCCGCCCGTGGAAGATACAGATTGTCGCGCCGGATTTCGAACGATATTTGTGAGGGAATTGTTATAATTATTTATTAGAAGCTCGATAGATTTGGATATGAATACTTTTACCGACGATCATTCAGAATATTTTATTATGATCACAATTTAATTATTAATGTTATCATTCGCTAACTTCTGAAGATAAAAATACTTTAAGCAACACTCAATAATAATATATTCGGCTCGAAATCTAGTTTTGTGCCCTCTATATGGCAATAGGCTCATTGCCTATTCCGAAGTGGGACTTAAATGTGACTAGTGAAACGTGGGAGCGTACTACACTCCACTGCCTACCTCTTTGAGGATTGCAGGCGTGAACAAACATATTAATTTCAGTACTAAATGTTTTCAAATCATGATATCATGATGGTAACTGTGCGTAGTAAAAATAATGGCAGCGAGAGGAAATTACTTGGTAATTGTAAAATCAGTCGATCTGTTCTCGGCTACAAGATATTTGTAGTCGTTGGCTTAATGAAGATACCATGCTATGTATACCTATTAGACGAATGAATGTAAATTTCATTTCCAATTACATATTTTGAAAACGCAGAAAAGTAACAAATGTCAGCAAAGTGTTTCATTGTTATGGAGTAACGCCTTGAATTATACTTGGTAGGAAATTAAAACTTCCAAAGCGGAAAACGGTAGACGTGATGTTCCGTTTCTCTTTTATTTAGCTACGTTTTATATTTTCTCTCTCTCTCGTTCCGTTTAATTTATGTATATGAAGTTTTTAGTCATTATTACCAACGACATTGTATGTGTTGCATATTTATAATGAAACATTGGCTTGTTCTTTCTTTTGACGTATACCTACTGTATTTGTACACTTTTCTAATTTTCTATCAGCCAATAAATATTTATCTAAATCGATAGAACCATTCTAGATAATAACGTGGAAAACCCAACAGACAAACAGGCAAACATTTAGAAAACACGTTGAAGGTTTCTGTAACAAATTGGCAGTAATCATAAGAAAAGTTTGTGCCTAAATCACCAACATACACTTCATGAGAGGAGATATCGAGCTCTAAACGGTCAAATTTATTTGAGGATAAGAAAAGTTATCTTTGTCTATAAAAGATTCTTACGCACATCCTACCATAAAAGCTGCGTAGTATTTTATGCGTTTAAGGTAGAATGTGGGGAGCTGGTGTCAATGATTTTATATACCATATTTGATATTGAATAAACATTTAATAATTTCAGTCACTAATAAAAAAAATTATCAGCAAACCATATATTCATATTTGGATTCCATACAACCTGTTAATTGGATAACGTTACTAATTGGATTTTTTTTTGTTCTTTTCCATGTGCTGCCATCTATTCCGCAGAGCGCAACTCGAGTAAGTATCGACTTTATTTCTTAGTGCATAAAATTCATCCATTTGCCATTTTAGATAATTGATCATATTTGCTTCTATATTTTAATTATTTATTAGTCATTATAGAATGTATTCTATTGTTTACTTAATTGAAATTTATCATTATTAATTCATTTTACAATTAACATTGTAATGGCTTCTCAATTATGGAAACTATGTCTAATTTTTTTCAATATAGATTATTTTGCTTCATAGATTATTAAGGGATTAATAAATATTGCACTTTGTAAATATATAAATAGAAATATACTAGGCAATGCATGGAAGATAACGTACCAATAGTAGTTCATTTTTTGTTGCAGAACATGAATAGAAATGTAGAAAATGGTGTAACAATACAAAATGGAAAATCCACTTTAACTGATGCACCTCAAAGTCTTTTTTGATTGCACGTAATGTGTATGGAGATTACAAGTGTTCATAGCAAGGCCAAAACAAACTTTATGTCAATTTTTAAACTTTATTCCAATTTACAATGCCATTAGTAAAGACGCAAGGAACTAATGTACGTTCGTACAGTAGAGATATTTTCCTCTTTAAGTAGTTTCCTTTGTTCCCGCTCCATTACCAGTGGATTATGGTTTATTTTTAACGTAAATGTTTAAATCAACTGCACGTCGGTTTACGGTTTAGTTTTATTACATTCCATTCTCTATTCAGCAGTTAAGTAACAATTATTAGCATAGTAGTTTAAACTTTAGTCTCTCAGTCCAGGATTAATGAAATAAATCCTATCGTAAACCTAGCAAAACTATGTGAGTTTTAATAGCTTAAACATCACTTGCTTTAACTGAGAATTTAAACATCGCGGGGAACCAGGATACCTTGTAGTTCTCCATTATTCAATAACGTATATAAAACATGCCAATTCATACCTAGCCGGTGTAGACCTTTCTCATTCCGAAAAGAGACCTGTACACAACAGCTGATCACAATGATTTTGTCAGCTGAATCATTGCAAATGTTAGCTTTCACGACGTTACTTCCTCTATCCCGAACGAAAACGGAGCAAAGGTTTGTTAGCGAACCCCGGAACCAGATGACAAGTGCATGAAATTACATGTCGAAAACAGAGCGGAAGACAAAAAAGTATCAATACAAGATGAAAACGAAATGTCTATACTGATATAATAAATTTTTGTTACGTTCAATTCACGAGACAACTCTACAAATTGAGCTGACATTGTGTCATGACGTTTTATTTTAATAGGTACATCTAATATGTAGTTCGTAACGTTAATTAACTTGACTTAAGACATTTTTAAGATTCCATTATAACATGGAATCTTTCCGATTTTCCGATTTCGATTTTATCGATATCGATTATCGATAGTAAAAAGGTGTCAATAGTGACACCTTTTTACTATCCTATCCTATTACATCAGACTGTTGCAGTCATTTGAATGAAATTTTTAGCGATTATTTCTCAACTTCTTTCCTCAATACACAGAACTACATCTACGAGCTCGCCCCAAGCGAAGTCGCCGGCTGGTAGCAGCGCCGGCGCCCAGGCCGGTGCCTCGACCGCGCAAGCACCCGGCGAACGCACTCCCACAGCACACAACAAGCAGCTCCAGAATGTCAAGGGACAGGATCACCCGCCGCATCCTTCCGTAAGTTAGACGTCCAGTGTACATATGGGTCGAAACTAATATATCTTAATTAGAACATTGCTATATAAAACAAGTGTCTTGCAAGTAGAACCTATACAAGAGACATTATTGAAAATGTTTAAGAGAAAGGACCTAATATAATAGACAAAATCTGAAAGACCAACAGAACATTGAAATAATATTTTCATTTTAACTTTTTATTACCATAGCTGAAGATCAAAATTCGTGATAAAAACGTGAAGAATACTGATAAAAACAGTTAAAAAGAAACTTTCAATGTTATAAATTAGTTTTGTGACTAAAGGAATTTGGCGAGCATCGAAACTTAAAGATATTAAGTACAAAATTGAATACGAACCATGCCGATATTGAAGAAAAAAGATAAATGAAAATACAAAAATATAACTCACTGGTACTACAGATTATACAGCTTCTAGGTTCGAGTCCTAGACATAAAATCTGTTAAATCTCGACATCAGAGTGTTCTGAATACGTTGAATAAGATTTTGTTTTTGAATCCGTTAAATTATCAATATGAGAACAATTCAATTATTTGTCAAGAGCTTACGTTAAATGCTAGTCATTTCGTAAATTGGATTAATAATTATGGGCACGACAACGTAAGTACATTTAAACGAAACTGTTCACTATTATGTTGATTTGTCCTTGTTTTTTGTTCTGTTTTATTCTTGATAAATGTTAGTTACTCGTTTGTTGATTGGCTGTAATTTGGATTCATTGTTGTCCAATTAGCTTAGTTACCATAATTTATTGTATCATCTGTCGCTCGATGTTTTGATGTTTTTGGATATATGATATTTATATGATGTGTTATTATTTTGTTTGTGTTATCCTCCGTTTTAGGATTAATCGGGCCATTTGATATGTTTATTATAGAATTATATTTGATGTAGTTTATCAAGAGTAAATGTTAGATTTGATTTTTCGAGTATTTTCTGTAAATGTAAGCACTGTACAAATTTCAAACAGCATTAATATTAATTGACTGATCTTTAAACATTTCAATAAAATGAATTAAGAATTAAAAATAAAGAAAAATGTAGGTTTTTAGAAAAGTCCACTATTAGTAATAACGATGTTGCAATATAAATTTAAAAAGATAAAAAATTTATTTCACTGTTAATCAACACCTAATCTCATACAAAGGCATATAAAGAAGTACCCCATTGACTCAGCATAATGTAAAGCAGTGGTTTCATGATGGTCAAATAGATTGTGTAGTATACATGCAACTTTAGATAAATGTGAACAATTTCGCCTCGCAAAGTGCTGAAATTAATTAAAAGCTGTAGAAATTATTTACATTTAAAACGACATTGTGCACAGAATTCTAGAATCGATTCTAGAAAATACATCTAACAATTGTTTTCTAAGCAAGATTTCTGGTTTGTTTTTCAAAAAGATCTGGACTCTTTGTTTTTCATCTTGTCCATCGATGCTTGAAAATAAGACATCCCGAGAATTCTATCACGAAACTATGAAGGTTACTTATAAAACTTCTTCATTTAGAACACTTCGAACACCATTTCTTATTTCACTTATTGTTGTCTGACAATAAAAAAAGGATTTTACAGTTCAACAACGAAAGATGTTCTATGCTCAAAGTTCTGAAATAATCATTACTGTAGAGCATCCACACATCACAGATGATATGTTTATAGTTGGTCTAGTAATATCATTCTTGGTCTAATAATAAAAAAAAAAAACGTAACATCACGCCTGTTATCCCCGAAGAGGTAGGCCGAGGAGTGTAGAACACTCCCACGTTTCACCAGTTACGTTTACGTTTTTTTTGGTCTAATAATAATATTCATATAACGTAGATATCCTTCTTCAGGAATCAATATGAGACGCAATCAGTTGCTAATATTTTAAAAATACATATCAAACATAATAAAGTTATTACAAACATTATAAAATTGCGATACAATTCTATATATTTATTTCTTCTTTCTTCATATGCGCTCGTCGGTTACAAAGACGCAAATATTTACTGCAAATATTTATAATAATTATTATATAACACCAAAATAAAGACTATTCATTGTCAGAAAATAAAAAATTGACTATACATCTAATTAAGATTAACAGACACAAAATCCGGGTAAATGTACCATTTTGAAATGCTGTAGAAGGAACATCTACATACGTCTATTATTATCTGTTCTACGTTTTATCCGGTAACAGCTGTAACCTTTTGCCATTGTCCAATGATATGGAAAATGTTCCACACTGCCTGTCGACCTGTTCACTTTACCTTCATACATTGGATACGTGCTTTGTATAAATAGACTTAATCCTTTTACTTGTTCCTATACTGGTAGCTCTCCATCATAAATGTATTTTTACTTTACCCGCGTGACTCTTCTAGTACTCGTTCCTATACTCGCAGCTCTACATCATAAATGTATTTTTACTTTAATCGCGTGAATCTTCTTTTACTCGCTCGTATTTTCGCAGCTCTACATCATCATCAATATCGTGAAAGTGTGAATGTTTTGTATAACAGACCTTGGCACACGTCAATACACGCCGCGCTTCCGGTGCTCTCGTTCCGAAGCGACGTCAGAAACTTCCGTTGCCTCGTGAAATGTCCGGACTTCGGTGTGACGTGAATTGATACGTTAAAACAATGTAAATTCAAATAATATTTTGTTTTATATAAAAACAAATATTAAAACTGCTATTCCGATACGTTTGAATCGCTTGAATGATTAACATTTACCCCCTTTCCATATCAATTTTGTTATCGTGAACAAATGTAACCCAATTACGGGATAAGGCAGTGAGACTGTTACACCTTTATGAAATAATGGATCTACGAAAAAGAAACAATAAAAGGACTTATTTAATACAATCAATATTATTTAACGAAATAACTTAATAAACTGTAACCACAATGTTAAATGCAAAGCCAATTTTTTATCTTTTCGTTTTATCGTTGAAGCGGAGAAGATAGAAAAAGAGAAAGAAAGCTCCGATAAGTAGAAGTTTTAAAGCTTTAATCTGTCTTATTTTGCACACTTCCCATAACTTCGTAATCATTATAGAAGCTATTCGAACCTGTAAGTTTCTCTATAATGTTTTCGTAAAGTCAGGGATGCTTGTTAGAGTCCCAGATCTTTAACACTGTGTGGGATGACGCCTACAAGCACTAGGGAACTAAATTTTAATACGAAATTTAATATGAGTTTACTTGATCGATTTCTAGGATATAATCAAATGCTAATTGAACCCATTCCAAATTTCGTTAAAACAACATTATGAGTTGAACTCTACTTTAGTTTCGACTTTAATTTGAATCTGTGCTAAGTTAGTAATGATTACTAAGTTTTGAGAGTATATTAATTGTAGTTAAATAGATATTGACTAGAGAAATAAGACATAATGATGGTTATTGTATGAAAGGAAAACTTTCTTGACTTGGAAACGGAGCGAGAACATAATTAATGGTAATATTGATTGACTGCCTCGTTGGTCGTGTTGGTTGCAAGTGCGACTGCCGATCGGGAGGTTCCGGGTTCGATCCCCGGGTCGGGCACTA
>DWDU01001473.1:0-14580 GCA_018245575.1 Jemadia suekentonmiller
TGAAACGTGGGAGTGTTCTACACTCCTCTGCCTACCTCTTCGGGGATTACAGGCGTGATGTTACGTTTAAATTTTTTTTTTTCACTTCTAAATTTAAAAGCTCAACGCTGTTCATTTGTTTTCCTTTTTCAAATGTAATTCTAACACAAGTGGCCATCACATGACATTGTTAACATTAGCTTGCTAAAGTAAATGGCTGTAAATATTAGCGTTGTGCGAACAGACCGAAGGTGTATTTTCGGCTAGTGATTCCGTGTTGCGATTTTTGGTTTCCTCGATAGATTGAAGCTCAATAATTTCCGGCTATAGTAGAAAATGACATACGAGTATGTATCAATATTTTGCAATATTAGCATAATATGTAGTAACCCTTTAAGAAATCGGCTTAAGTGACACATTTACTTCATGTTAGCGTGATAAGAAAAACTACAAGCACAGGTGTTGTGTTGTATGAGATGAATCACGTACAAAGAGAAGCATGCGTCATAGCCTTGTAGATATGAAAACCAGTTTAATAATTACCATGAAGTAAAATTTGTGATTTCTAATAACCTCAGTCCAAAGTACTCATTCGACTACAATTTTGTTAGCAATTCAGCAAACATTATTATATAAGGAAAAAAAAAGATCCTAAAAACACTAGAAAATGTCTACGCGAACGTTCGTGAATCTTGTATATTAGAGTTTTATCGCAAAGACATTACTTATCTCCAGTATTTGATGGCACAAGTGCGTGTACGATTTGGGCAATTACTTTGATAAAATGGCTTTTCTTTTCAAATTTTACATTTCGTGTAATATAGTAAACATTGTGACAGTTTCTTTTTTATGTATATCGTGTGAGGATTATGGCCGTGACCCCTCAAGGCCTATTCCAGCTGTGGAATGCAGTAGGATAAAGATGATGGTGATGGTAGAAGCATATAAATCAGAGTTCTTATCCACTACAATCCCAGTCTAAGTACACCTTTGGTTAGCATGGTGTGTTTAAGGCACGGAGGGTTCAGCTTACCGTGATAGAAATCGTTAGAGTGACGATGTACTGCGCGGATAGGGCTTCGATGAGGTATAATGGGCTCCAGTGGCAGGGGCCGTTGCCGGCATATAATAGGCTCCATTGATAGGGAGCTCCGATGGATGTTTTCGGAAGGGACGCTGCTGCTGCTGGGGCCCTGAGCGATGAAGATAATATTCACATTTTTCTTATCGTAACATTTTGTATCGTCTTAAATAATTGTCATATTTCTTGAACACCATAAGATATTTGAACACAGTGAAATTTATTTATCTCTGTTCAGTGGATATAATTTTGTTTTCTTTTTCAATTGTAACTTTGAAGATTTAACACCATAGTTAAGTAAACTAAATTTTAATGAATCATCATATTGACTGTTTTTCAATACCACTGCACCAGCTAAAAGTCTCCAAGTGGAATAAATTTATAAATGAACACTAGCAATCTAGAAACCTAGCTATCAGAAATTAACATCCGTTTTAGATAATATATTATTGCGTTAAATATATAAATCCTTTGTCCATGCGTTACATCCCTTTTAGATAAAAAATCAACAACAATGTAAGTCACATGTATGCCTATTTATTCGTTAAATTACCAATAATTCTTTTAATATTAAGTTCAGCCTTATCGCCGTCGCCCACGCGCAATTCTAAGGATATGCTAAACAATCCTGAGAATCGTCTATACCACATTATTTAAGACTATAAAAATGTTTAGATAAGGAAAATGCGTCCAATGAAAATATGTATACTTTCGCAAGTGATAAATACGCTACATGTATATACACAAGTAAAAAAAATCTATCAGCAACTGATGATAAGCGCTTCATAATTAAATATGGCGGTTGTGTTAATACCTACGCTTGGGATCGTAATAAAATACTGTTATAATACACATGTTTTCTTTCAAAATTCCTCAACTACATCCACATTATTTAAATATTATCTTCATCCGTCGGAGCCCTAGCACCAGCTGCGCCTCTTCCGAAACCACCCATCGGAGCCCCGTACTAATTGAGTCCATTATGCCCCATCGGACGCCAACGGTATCTACCATTCCAAGATGAACATACAACTAACCAGAGGTCTAGTTGCACTGTATGTGTAGTGGGTTAGAACTCTCATAATATCTAGCAGCATTGGCAACTCCAATGAGTGAAAAAGCAGCAAATTGCCGCTAAAAAAACAGCAGAAAACATTACATCGGTCTATACAAAACTTTAGGTTTACTGTCTGTTAAAAATCAAGCTACATTTCATATTGTAAAAGATAATATGTATATTGAGTTTGAGTACAAAACTTACTATTTAAGAAGGTTATTACAATAAATCAAAATAAGTATTTAGGTGAACTATTTTCTGTTAATGAATCACTGTTCATGGTCACAAAAAATCTGTATACTACCTATATAATATAATACTAAAACGACCAAATTAAACTTATTATTTTACTAAGATGTAATGGATGTAACTGAGAAATGATTGATTGAGTTGACGTTAAAATAAATTCATTCACGAGGGATTCTCCGTTCATTAAACTACATAGTGTATCATGGACACAGACACAGACGTGTTGGTTGGGGATTCCCTCAAATTTCTATAAGCGTATGCACTAACATCTAGTGCCATTAATATCTTTGCTCATCAAAATTATATTTAAATTGCAGGGTTTAAAAGATGGCGCTCGTTAGAAGCAGTAAAATTTAATAATGAAACGGAAAACATTGATACAAGTGTAACAATAGCAAATCTGCTGTGCAAACAATAGGGTTAGTAACGCTGATCTAGCGCCACATTTAAACGGTCAAATTGTTAATAATCTTTCATGTCCACCGTATGCTGAACCCACCATCTTTAACATACACCATGCGAATTAAAGGTCGACTGAGACTGGATTACAAATGAATTAGAGCCCTCGAGCGCTTACAGTCGACAGAGTCGTGTACTAATTTGACTGTCAGGTGACGTGGCCGTTCGATCAGTTTCCAATGTAATAAATTTGACAAACAGTTTGTAGCGGCCGCGGCCGCCGGCGTCGTGATCTCCGCCGTGGATATCGTAAACCGCCGAGTCGGTAGCGCATAACGCATAAATCACGGCACACAAGTGTGTGCCTGTTTTCTGTATGTCCGTGATTCTATTTTTATTTGGCAGTTTCGGCCGATAGCGCTTTTTTTTTCGCTCTTCTATCAATATTTCTACGCGGCTCAGGTATCTGGACCAGCTATGGTTAATCGTCGTCCGCAAGATCACGTTTTTGTATATTGACCTTCTACAGAAACGACGGATCAAGGCGGTGTGATGTTCTGTGTGTAAGAAGTGAACTGATGCTGAGATTTAAGGAACGAATTGTTTGTTAGTGGTGTGTTTTAAATTGACTGCGATTATGGAGTTCTGGTTGCACACTAACGTGGCTTGCGCCGGGTAAACATTGGCGAGCGGAAGTGAGATGAACTTTCTAACACCGAGTAACTAACAGCGTACACGGCTTATGTTTGACTATCAATTGGAACTAATTCGAAGTGAATTGATGATTCATACGATGGTCGTTTCGCATTCTGTAGCTTTGACTTTTAGTTAGTTACAGGATCACGTACGTTGTTCAAAGACAAATTTGTTAACAGTAATACATATGAAATAACGTGGTCGTAGATATGTGTACATACATATAAAATATGAAAACTAATATTGCATTTTAGTGCATATTATAAGTGTACATGCTTACGCCATAAATATCCTGTGGGTTGATAAAATATTACTAACATAGTTGCAAAATTTAAAATTAATTCATAAGATATAAAGGTAATTCGGTGTCGTCTTCTTTCTTCGACGTCTTCTTAGTCTTTTGGTCTTTTCCCTCGTAGGTTTCTCGTCTACGATCGCTCACTCAAGGAGGTTGTGATGGGCCGAGCACACATCACACCCAGGTTGAGTGAGTAACCGGAAATGAGGTATTATGTAATTTTCTTCTCTCTTCTTCATTCTAATAACGATTCTTCTTTCTTCTTTGTTCTCACAATCCTATACCAATAATGTTGTCTCATATAATACACATGCAAATAATTAAGGTACCATGCAAATATTGCCAGGACCGTGTCACGTGAAAATCATTCATTCCTGCCTACCCCTATGGGAAACGGGCGTGACAATATATAAATACGCAAATGCTACGTTTGCATTATCTATAATATTCTTTATAATAGGTGTATTGATTGACACGTTGGCCTTAATAGATTTTTCCAAAGTAATACAATAATTCACTAAGGACCAACTTGCGACAATAAATATGAAAGTATTCCGCTTTCAGGGATGTTTGACTTGCGCGTATCTGTATACATAGATCTATACAAACGTTACAGTTGGTTTGGTCGATGACGATGGAAATAGAGCACTTCAGGATCCAACGTTTTATGCTGGCGATTTTGGATGTAATATATGTTTGATATAGGTACATACGTGGTTTCCTTCGTATTACTTTTACTTTAGATGAAGTTATTTTTTATAAACAAAAATATTAATTTAATATGCAAGAAGTGTAAATATGATAATTTCATAAATAAAAGATTACTTTCCGAATTAATTTATATGAAATCTCGAAGTCGTTCCAAGTATTTGTCCATGATTGGGTCATACTTAGATTGTATTGTCGAGAAATTGCAGTTAATAAAGAGGCAAATCTAATAGGTATGTGATTGCATAATTAAAGTTATTTAGTGTATTTTGTATAATATGTAATTAAACATCAATTTTTATGACAGTCTATCGATCGCTCGGTATAAATAAAACAATTTTATTACAGCCCATTTTATCGTGCAATAATCAAAAAGAGCCAGTTAATTAATTAATCGAGTTCCCATAAAAATAGGGCTATTCATGGTACTTACGAGCGGACGTCAACGACAACTTTTATAGTCAGCCAACAGAAGGGGTGCGGTGCCGAACGCCATCTATTATTTACAGTTCGAACTACGCTTGGCCTACCCTCGTTTACATCACAATTAATTTAATTTGCTTTTTCACAGGCTTCTTCCATTCCTCCATTGTAATGTGGAGGGTAGAGGGCGAGAATTTTCTCGTGATTTTGGTAACGGAGGCGGTAATTAGAGTATTTGTAAGGTTTCTCCATTTGTTTCTAACTGTTTATTATAGCGCGTGCTCGTTTTGAATGTTTGCGGAATTAGCGATAATGTTTTTATATTACTGCTTACATTACCAACCCTATGACGGCCTCGTCTTAGTAATGTTTCTATAATATTTTGCTTTTAACGAGGATGATTAGGAACGTTAAAATGCTCACACGCGATTCTCGTTGACAATCGTATTTGAAATACAAGTTATTTGGCGTATTATGGCACGTGGATGTTTATTTCGTATAGAGTACCTACGTATATTTGTAGCTAATGTATTTCATCTCAATGATGTTCAATTACTTGCATCAGGCGGTCTTCTTACAATTGGGAATTATTGGAATCGTCTGCATCGGTCGTCTGTAACCTTTTGACTCTGGCAATTTTATTTTTTGTGGTAAAGCGGAGAATGATTTTTAAACATTCAACATAAAATGTGGATAAGTATCTACAAAAGTATATGTGTGTTTACCAGACGTCTGGTTACCATAGCACATGCGTTTGCTTACTTTAAGATCAAACGGTCAGGCGTGGAGATGTCCCAAGAAAATATAAATCTTTAGTATTGCACTTTTTGCAAGTACAAAATGCTAGAAAGTTTTTAGTGTACGGCGAAAAATGATCAACATACACCAACAGAAAAAAAAACTTTCAGCATGGAAATAAATATTTCAATAAAGTGAAATTCCGCCTCATTGCGAAGCGGAGATTGGAAAGAAAATTTGATAACAGTGCGGGGTGTAGGCGAATATTACAAATGCGCAAATGTGTTGATGTTTGTTCTCACACGGAGCAGTGCGTCCAGATTTTTCAGTATAAATAGTTCGTGGAGTTTGGCGTGGTGAACAATAATTGTATTCTGCTACCATATTTAACTGTACGACAATGTTAATCTGAATGAGTCATACTTGGTTTATACAGCTGATCTATTCCATGACGATAGCCTATTCTATGACCGGTTGTAAACGTGATATAACGTAACATCACGCCTGTAATCCCCGAAGAGATAGGCAGAGGAGTGTAGAACAGTTTAATGTAAACGTAACGTGTAAATATGTTACACTCTTTTCCTATATCCTCGTGGAATAGAGGCGTGAAGTTACTTTTGGTTTATACAGAACTACAGAACGACTGTCAATATCGTCGCTTAGTAGCAACATTATCATCTAGATGGAAGCACCATCGTCTTTCACAGATCACACGTTGCGAACTCAAACTTGGCGCAGTAACGTTTGAATAGATTTTAATTAAATTTTCCCTGTGATACGGTGGATAATATGATGCCAATTCAAATTCATATATAATTTATTCAAAATTGATTCATTAGAACACTTTTTGTACGTTAAAATGAAGCTACCATCGCCTTGGAAACTCCATAAGCGTGCTACTGCATCTCTTAAGATAAGCACTTATGTTAAAATATAAATCATAATTTCAAGCCTGAGCCTGCACAGAGTAATTGTAAATGTAAGTTTGTTTATTACTGTGTATTATTCGGCCGTTGATTCTGAAGTACCGTTCCAATTCTAAGATGAAACACAAGATACTTAAAATAGTTAAAATAATACCTATATAAAAAATGAACGGAAATGAAGAATGAAATATAATACGACGATTGTTGAAACTTCTACGCAAATGATATCGTACGTGAGACTTAGTAAGTGACTAAGTAACTTGGAGTATCAAGCCTGGATATTAGTCTATTGTATAAAACTTTTGTTTTATTTCCTTTTTTAATATTTTTATACGGTACGAAATCAAAATTCTTTTATAAAATAAATTATGCACAATATTTGTATTACTTCGCTTTAAATTACATGGTAAGTGGTTATATTGATTTAATACAAAAGCCGAGTAATAATGCTTTTAAGAGCTTTATACGGATAATATACATTGCAGTTAATGTGTTCGTAACCAGTAAGTGACGCACTTAATAAAGAATAATATGTTAATATATATTTTCAATTAAAATTCATTTAGGTTGTTAAGTGAAACACTATTTTATAAAACTTAAATTGAGTTTCAGCCATCGCTAGGTAACTCGAGTATGGACAAAGCTGATGCTCTTTTGACTACTGAGGAAACGAAATAAACTTACAAGCAAAAAGAAAATGTTGGCGTGCATAAACGCACTCACTGGTAGAAAAATTATCTCGTGATAGCTAGACAACAAGCGTATCTTATTGAGAACGCGTATTTGTTTTCCAAGCGAGTCACTCACAGATGTGGAATCCAAGTAATATCGTAAAACTGTATCGTGTGACAGGAACACGATACTGCGCGGCGAGTGTTGGGTATCGACGGACATGCGCACGCGCCGGTAACGGAAGCCGCTCACAAGCGCCCTTCCGCTTACAGCGATAAGGCTTCGGGGTGTTTTCCATTTTGTACACATAAAATGGTCATTTGTTACAAGGTTTATAAAGTAACTAGTGTATCGTTAGAGAGTACAGATGTGATGTTATGTTAACAGAGAATACATCATCCGATGTTAAATATGTATGTACCCATAATGGTCAAATTGTTACATAATGAATTTATGAGAAAAGCATTAAACAACTGACATTGATTTGACTATTTAAATTTGCAATGTCGTGTAATTAGTAAGGTGGTGTTGTTTTATGGGAGAGCAAGTTGTGCTGGGCGATACGTGTAAATGAATTCTGTACATAGACAGAGTTACTATAAATCTTCGTCTAAGTGAGCAGAGATAGAGTTCAAGCACGCGCCGGCGTCGCCGCCTCCAATCTAAGTTTGGCGAGCGTCGTACGTCCGCTACACTCCTGCATAATGAAATGGGGATGCCCCAGAATTCACAACTTGGCCGATACCAGCGATAATTACGTCCACATCGCTGAACATCAATATTCACATTTATGCATGAATCTTGTTCTCGTCATAATTTTTTCATGAACTTTTTACCCCGTCTCCTTTATGCGCTCTGCCCATCTTATCGCCGCGCCGTTGCAAAAAAACATTTATCTAGTATCTGTCACTTAAAGCCTTTGCTCTCGTGTAAACGGGTGACCTTATTTTTTTGCTAAAAGGCCCCAGCTATCAGTTTGCGACGCGACACAATATTACCCTGTACGGCGATATATCGCCTTCGAATCACGTCACCGTTCACCCTTGGCGGGGCGTGGCACTTAAAGTATGTGTTTACGGGGTGTTTCGCATAATGCTCGCGGCGAACATCAGTCCCTACCCCACACGAAACTCGTATCCGTGATGTTATGGTGAAATTTCAATAATATTTTTCCATTATTCCTTCACGAGTATACAAGCGACGATGATTCCATTGGCAACGTCTTACGTACTATTTGAAAATTGTGAAAAAGATTTCCATATTGACCATAGCCGTATATCGTTTGATTGTTTAAGTGCTTAAGGTTTGTGGCCATTATAATACGCAGAAACATTAATTGTGTAATGTGAGTGCACAGGGTGATATAAATCGTACGATATATGTATATATGTACGCGTATGTCAACGCGTATGTTATAAACGTCGACGTTACATTTGCAGGGAGCGCCCGTTATGAATCCAGAGTGTGATGGATGGATCAGCTGCAAGCCAACTACTGTCACATGTATTTATTGCGGATTTAACTATTGCCTACGTCACCAAATGTTGGTTTAATGTAATTTCTACGATTGTGAATAGCGCAATAATGTACGCTCTACAAAATACATACCAATTTGTGTTTTATCTCGGTAGTGCTCGCAACGTGTTTTAATACAATTTTGATTACGAAAACACGTGTTATCGTCTTGTTGTGGCAAAAAACGAGGTCACCGGATGTCTAAAATGTATAACGTCTTAAAATAGGGATCAAATTGGGAAAGATCCCGGTGCAATTATGAAGAAAATTAAAAATTCCTTAAGAGCAAATTGTTGAAAAGTTTAGTCTATCTCGATCGGACGACGTGCAAAAAATAAGTTCCATTTTCTTCAGGTCGGGTGACAAGTTTGAGTGAATTTTGAAGATAATTTGTTAGTTTCTTGGAGAAGGAAACATTATAAGGTATATACATATGTAATTATAAATGTATATACTTTTCCATATGATTCTATACAGATCGTTGTTAGTCTTGGAGTATAGTTAGCTATTGTTTAAGGCTAATCATAATAAACTTCAACGTTTATATTATCGCTAGAATTATACGAAACCACAACAAATAGTAGCTACATAAGCAAAAGTTGAAGGTCGGCCAGGATACCTGTTAGTCACTAAACACGGCGCTCCCACACCGAAAATACATTTTTTGTTTTTATACGAAATATAAATAAGCAAGCTTCATACCAATTTGAAAGACAGCGTATATCAGGAACTTGAAATAACTACTTCACATTTTGAAGTATAATTTTGTTTTTTCTTAAGAGACAGAGGGTGAAGTGGGTGAAGGCTGGTCGTTTATGAACAAACTAAAATAGCAAAAATCCACTTCGCATATTATCGCGAGTGGTGTATAAAACATAGTGTCGCGGTATGACCGAACTAAATTTCATTTCGCTGTCCGAACATGTGAAATTCTATAAGCATCTTCAAAGATTTAATGACAAAACTAATGTACAATGCGAATATTGAACAATGCGTCCGTCTAGGCAGACCAAGACTCACTTATCTTTAAAAAATAGGCCAGAGATTGATAGATGGGGGAACCAGAAGCCATTGAAAAACTTAGAACAACGTTAGGGCTCTGGCGTCACGATATCACATCACATGACATAATCAGCCTCTTTCTATCTATTACTGGACGTATAATTCCGTTGATGGGGTTTTGCCCAAGATCTCCGCCTTGGGTATAATGTTATTGGTGAATGGGTGACGCTATAATGTTATTGTAATCGCATTACTACGTCATTTACGTATTCATGGGATGTACAATATGGTGAATTGTAGACGTGTACTGCTCAGCCTATCTAGGGCAAACACAGGCGTGATGTTATATTGTCATTTATATTTTTTCAATGTATATGTAATAAATTTCAGCGCGGAATGTTTGTGTCGCGAAGCGCTTAGCGGGCGCGGCCGCTTGTAGTTATATGATATGTATGAGCGCGACACTACGGCGGAGCACTTAGCGTCGCCCGTTCGAGGCGGGCGCGCATCAATCACAACACAATTTTATATCAAATGTCGCTCTCAATCAATTTGTGCTAGGATCGTGTTCTCGCCGCGCCGCCGCAGCTCACCTTCCTGCGTCTTTTTATACGTCGAGGGGAATTACTCACCTAAATACATCTATTCTTGTGGATTTTATATCTTATCTATCTATAAAGGTCGTCACATACCGAGCTATATTATATATTAATATTTTGTGCTACAACATATGTTATAGCACACTATCACACTCAGTAGCTATACTATAATATATATCTTTGCTGTCATTATCTGCGCAAAACATGTTTTGCTATATCAAGATATGTCTCGTACCTCTTCGAGGGTTAGTCATTATGTTACGTTACTTGAGGCGCTGTTAAATCGTCATGTAATTTTCGCCAATCAATCTGTTTTATTTATGTGCAGATGTTTAATAACAGATATTTAGTAAAAGTTAATTATTAGAAAAAAGATTTCTATAAATGTTGTCTGACACCTGTTCTTATTTATTACAAGACACAAAATGTTAATGTTTCTGACGTATACTAATATTTAAGTAGTATATTTGTGTAGATTGAAAAAATTATAAAAGAATTGCATTAGTGAACTGAAATTGCATGGTGTCTGGGACGGGCCCGTGACGAATGTGACGGGGATTCGTTGAAAACGTATGAAAAATGGCGGCTCTGTTATAACCAAACGCGCATTTGCATGGTCACGAGCGAGCGAAGTCGCCTCTGTAGGACTCCTCTATTTGCCTGGCTGTTGATAAACATGAATTCACACTCAATCAGGTTCACGTGCGGTCAGGCGCATAAATTGTACAACACTATAGTTGAAATTACTCGAAATATTTATACGAATAGTGTATAAATTTTTTTGATATATGCGCCCAGGACGTGGGCAGAAAGACAAAGGCGGTTAAGAGTTGAATTTATGATAATCAACACTATTTTAAAATAACCCTTGTTCTGAAATTTATTGCCGTGTAAAATATTATAGTATTACGTAAACTTCCATGTACTTAGTAACCATTTAATAAATCATGATAATAGCCACTATAAGTTCTCGGAGCGAACCAGTGAATGTTCTAGACTTTTAAGTTTTCTTCATCAGTATTCTTGATAGAGGCGTGAACGTGGGTTAAAATATTAAAATATAATAATTTTTCTATGGAAGTAAGAAGTGCAACTGATTTATATGTCGACAATGCAGTTATAGTAATATAAAAAAGTCATTTACATCTGCAGCAGTACAACAAAACTGTACATGTAAGATTGTTTTGTTACACAAAAGACGACATTACGTATTGAAAATCAAATCCTTCCAGACAAACTTCGGTTAGACAAAGCGAAAGTCTAGTAATAGGGTTTGAGCTGTACAATATGCAAAAATTCTAAGGAATGGATATAGATATAACAGCAAGGATTATAAAAGCAAATATTGGACAAGAGGATGTGTAATATTATTTCTTTACCGGAATATTAAGAGTTATGAAGACTGAGTTATAAAGAAAATTACGAAGGTAAGTAACAGGAATGGAGAGGTTATTTTAATATGAACAAATTAACCGGAGTAAAGAAAGGAAAGTTTATTAGAAGATCAGAGAGAGAGATGATGTACCAGAGAGAGGAAGTACCAGAATTGGACGGAAAGAAGTTCTATGGAACAAAAATTTTCAAAGAAATTGAAACAATTTTCAAACTGCGAATAATGTAGGACAAATGTCATTACAGTACATCAAATTATTATTAATAAATAATGAGTGATACACTAAAATGGAATAGTACCCGACACGGAATTTGAACCCAGGACCTCCCGATCGGCAGTCGCGTTTACCAACACGACCAACGAGGCAGTCACATATATACATGAGATATATAAAAAGAATAAGGAATAAGGAATGAAGGAATTGACTGCCTCGTTGGTCGTGTTGGTTGCAAGTGCGACTGCCGATCGGGAGGTCCGGGTTCGATCCCCGGGTCGGGCACTACAAAAATGTTCTAATTTAGATTTTCTAACTTAGATTTTCTAGTAGTGGCTCGGAGTCTGGGTATGTGCCCGATGCATGGCAATAGGCTCACCACCTATTCTATAGTGATACGTAAACACAACTGGTGAAACGTGGGAGTATACTACACTCTACCTACCTCTTCGGGAATTACAGCGTGAAATTACGTTATATTCTCAAAAAAATTGTTTGAACGAATTCAATAAACTGAAATAGTTGATACTATTAGTGCATCTAGCATTTTCAGTTCAGAACTTTTATTTTCAACGCGCTCGAAAATATTGTTTCAAGTTGAAACATTAATCTTCGAAAGGCAATATGAGAAACATTCCACTTGGCCGCTAGTAGTATGGTACTAACTGATACAAGTACTACTAATACTAGACCCTACTAGTATTTATTGATAGTACGAACCGCGGACACATCACATTATTATATTATCACACCAGATCCCTTACGGGGTAGGCAGAACGTGATTTGCCGTGTGTTTTCCATAATCGTCACTCTCATCACACATGCACAGCGGTTTCGGTGACTTCTTGCTCCCCCATTAGTCAGTACTTAACGAAATTAGTCAAAATAGGTGAGCGTTGGCCTTCCTCGGCACATAGGCATGATACGACATCATATGCAACTAAACGCCAATGCTCCAGGGACCAGATACGTGGAGAATGAAATAGAAAAAAGCGTGAAACCGACAATTTTTTTTTCGCTCAATTAATGCCGACAATCCCTTTATATTTTATGCGCGCGGTAAAATTACCCTTATTTTCGTTAATGGGGTGGATGGTGATCGCGGGGCAGTTTATTGTTACAGGTTGAAATGACTGAAGCACATGTTTTTCATAACCGTGCGACGTGCAATAAAGGGGGTTTTGTTCTCGTGTATATTGTAACAAGGTGTACGAATTTTTCCCCTTACCATTTTCTATTATGGTAGTGTTACTTTAATTGTTTTATACAGAACATGTAAATTTACACGTATCAATAGTGGTTATTTATTGTTGTGATTAAATTATTTTTAATTAGATTAAAAATTCAATGTGCAAAAAATTACTGAAATCAAAAATTTTAAATGATCTAATCAGTTAGCTTTAACATTTCTAAACGTAAGAAAATATTTTTTTGTAATAAAATACTACTCGTACTTAATAAACAGGTCAGATCTGTTATAGAGAGGGTTGATCGTTTATAAAGCTGAAGCGCAAAAAAGGCTGCCTCGAAAACTTTTTATGTAAAGTACTCGTACCTTACGCTTAAGTGATTTCTTTCTCTTATCCCCAGAATTTACACACATTATTAGACAAGCCCCGAAAATATCTGTCAAGCGCTGACTTGGGCATGTCACTTAAGTCGCTCGAGTAAATAAATTCGTTCGTCCATATTTTCAATGTTAAACCTAAAAAAAGTATCCAAGTAATTTTCCAACTAATATACTTTACATCAGTACCAACGTATAACCATTACACTACATATAACTATTCACATACACTCATAATTGCCATCCAAGATATTTCTAAGTAATCACGAGCAGATGTATCAAGAACAGTACGTTAGTGTCAATTAATCATCATCAGCCTATATAAGTCCACGCTGCACATAGGCCTGGCTTAAGAATTTTTTGGCCAAAACCCCTACGTTGAGCTTGGGGGCTGAAGTTAAGTTAGCGTAAATTAATTTTACTTGTCAATACGTCTGGAAGTTCATCATCTTTGACAAATCTTATCCTATAGTACCTAATGTTTGAAGTCAGTTAATTGTTAGTGACTGCGGTCACTTGTGACTGCTACTTGCAGGTTTGCTATTCTCTTCACTTAAATAACACGTTAATGAAAAAATGATTAGTGTTCAGTTTAACCAAAGATATATTTATTGAACAATTAAAATCATTTTAGAACACACAAAGTATGTGACTACTAAGTACTTAAGTACTAAGACACTAAGTATTTAACTTCATATTAATTATATAGGTATTGTGGCTTCAAACAACGTGGATCGTCTGCAGAATGCCGAGTAGAGTCACATGGTAATTGGATTTTCGCTTTCAAACGTGTCCCGAGTACAAACAGAGCGCGCTCATTGCTCTCCAATACATCCGTATATTAAGCGATAATATTGGATAACGTTTAATTAATATAAAATTTACTAATACTATCAGAGCAGTATAGATTCTCGCTCAGTATCATCATCCTAATACTGATAATATAATGAAGATACGAACAAATAAGTGCAAATATTTATTTATTTAGTAATTTGTAAGACCCTCGGTGATGGAGAGAGCATGTGGTAGGTGCATACTATAATAAAAATATAAATTATACA
>DWDU01001474.1:0-14574 GCA_018245575.1 Jemadia suekentonmiller
TTCCCACGTTTCACCAGTTACGTTTACGTCCCACTATGGAATAGGCGGTGAGTCTATTGCTATGCATCGTGCATATATCCAGACTCCGAGCCACTACTAGAAAATCTAAATTAGACCGACCCGGGAATCGAACCCAGGACCTATCGATCGACAGTCGCACTTGCAACCAACACAACCAACGACACAGTGATAGTTTGTTGAAATCAGGTCTGCCTCTTGGGGGCTAACCTAAATTATCTTTCTTACACATTGGAACTGAAATAAACTCACTAATTCCATTCTAAATGTTCCTCTGCTGTCCTATGAATTATTTATCTTCCTTTTATCAGCTTATTAACTGGCACGCCTGGATCATCCGCTGGCGATGTATTGCTTGCGTATGGGAGCACAATATATACATTACATGTCGCTTTACACCAGGTGACCAGCCTGCTGTCCACGCTGGTGACGTCCACGTTCGTGATAGAGAAGCAGCCGCCGCAAGTGATGAAGACTAACACACGGTGAGATGTTAGTTGGCTATTGAGTTAAGTTTACCGTTTTTGAAAGGCTAAGTAGCTATCAGGTGATTACAGGTCATTGTAGTATTTGCACCTGGACAGCCTATGACCAGCCGCTGGTGTATTTTACTGATCTCACCTGATGTATTTTACCACTCAATATCTCGAGTGATTGATATTAATGAATCACATATTATGATTGTCAATCTCTGGTCGTGGCATTCTCAAAGATATAGTTATCAATATGTGTATCCATATTGCCATGCGTATTTCGTATGGTACGTGCGTCGATGTTTTCAATAGAAAGGGCAAGTCGTGAATAACTAGTACGTGTGAGAAAACTAATATCCTGTGGTGTGTGGCAGGTTCACCGCCACGGTCCGGCTGCTGGTGGGCGGGCAGCTCAACGTGCACATGACCCCGCCCCGAGCCACCGTGAGTTGCCGCGCTCGGTCACTACACTTTCTCTGGCACTTTTGCTACTTGAAGAATGTCCTAGAAGTGAACATAACGAGTATCCGGTGAGAGGTCAAGGACACGCCGGTGACCAGCACTGGCGCATGAGATGACTGCAGTCAATATATAATTGAAACACTTCTTTAATTGATGTTGGGATTAAGACTGAATGGTTTTAGGTTTTATGGTCGCTAACTTAAAAGTCAAAGCCAAAGAAGCCATTTGAAGCCAAAGGTTTCGATTCCCATTCGAGATGAATATTTGTGTTATTAGTATAACTAATAACTACAGATTGGAAAATTAACTTGAATGTGTACGAAAACATACTTATAATTATGTCAATTACATTCTTGAAATTGTTTCCAGGTGGTCATAATATCGGAGCAGCAGGCCCAGCTGCTGATGAAGAGCGACTCGGGCAGCGGCCGCGGCAAACAGCCGGTCGAGTGCGGGGACATTCTCAACAACAGCGGATGCATGGAGTACCAGCCCACCAGCCGCCAGCTCAGCGTCAGTTTCAGGTAACAGCATAAAAATAGTACCAGCTTGTAAGATAGTCTGAGTAAAAGTGACAGGAGTATGCAAGAGATTTTAACTAAGCAATCTAAACACTTGAGGTCTGTAAGGATAGAGATATTTGGCACTCGGTGCATTCTGCTTACACCATAAGGGGGCTGCCATAATAATATTGCTATAGTTGTACCGTTTTTGCTAGTCCATCAGCTACCAAGTGAACTTTTCTATCTGTATGCGCCAGGAACATGCAGCTGCGTAAAATCAAGCGCGCGGAGAAAAAGGGCACAGAAAGCGTGATGGATGAAAAGCTGACTCTTCTATTCCAGTCGGAATTCAACGTGGGTGGCGGCGAGCTGGTCTTTCAGGTTCGTGGCAGCTTCAGGTGTAATCGTTTTGTTTTGTTATTCTACACTTCCTAACTCATTAGTCCTCATATCTGGATATCGTTATGTGAATTTAGGTATGCCTTATTATTTCAACACCTCTTTCAATCTCCATCCCTCCTCCTTCATTCTTTTCTCTTCCTGTTGCACTCTCCTCACGGTCTCTATCTTTTTCACTCTCCTTACTTTTTGGCTCCTTGTCTCTCTCTCTCATGGCATGGCTGGTTTTGTAATGATATTAATGTATGCCTATCGATACCAGGTGTGGACTTTGTCGCTCCCAGTGGTCGTCATCGTGCACGGCAACCAGGAGCCCCACGGCTGGGCGACAGTCACGTGGGACAATGCATTCTCCTCCACTGGCCGCGTGCCCTTTGCTGTGCCAGACAAGGTACGGAATCCTATAGCGACTTTTCTGTTGTTTGTCTACCTGTTTCTTACCAATCTGGCAGACTACGGCCGTAATTCTTCTCACCCTGAGAGGAGATTAGAATCATGAAAGAGTTTCTATACTTTAATTATTCTGTTAAGTGATAGGGTTGTTAGTCCTACTAAACGACTACTTACCAAATCATGTTTATCTCTTTTTTTATCTTTTTTCGTTGTCTGTTTTCATTCTTCATAATTGTTGTATCCTCCAGGTGACCTGGGGCCAGCTTGCCGAGACGCTGCGCATTAAGTTCTGCTACGCGACTGGCGGTGACCTCTCCGAAGACAACCTTCGCTTTCTCGCTGAGAAGATATTCAGGTTATTAGTGACTATGTGCTATATGATGATGGCTCTGTGATATTGCAGCAAACTAAGATGTTTATATAATTATTTTCTTTATGGGGTGGATACATAAGTAATTAGGTCGTAGTAACAAGTGGCAAGATGATTTTCTAGTCGTGGTACAGAGTCTGGATATGTGCCCGGTGTATGCCAATAGACTCACCGACTATTCCATAGTGGGACAAGAATGTTACTGGTAAAACGTGGGAGTGTACTACATTACTCTGTCTACCTCTTCGGGGTTAACAGGCTTGACATTACGTTATATGAATATTATTTTATACTCAAACACAACAAATACAGGAGGTGCAAGGGTGTACTTGATACAAGTACCTATAGACATGTTCTTCGAGAGTACCTGTAGAGTAAGAAATGCATATTTCTATATTCTCATCTCACGTTCTTTCAGGACTAGCCTGCCGCTCAACACGCTCGAGCTGAACGCGATGACGGTGAGCTGGACTCAGTTCTGCAAGGACGCATTGCCGGAGAGGAACTT
Source organism: Jemadia suekentonmiller (assembly GCA_018245575.1). Taxonomy (NCBI): domain Eukaryota; kingdom Metazoa; phylum Arthropoda; class Insecta; order Lepidoptera; family Hesperiidae; genus Jemadia; species Jemadia suekentonmiller. The sequence goes on from DWDU01001474.1 coordinate 3,127, forward strand.
CACGTTCTGGGAGTGGTTCTACATGGTGGTGAAAGTCACTAGGGACTACCTGCGCACGTTGTGGTGTGACCGGTGAGTGTGGTGATCGGGACTGGTCGCTATGGAAATAAGTGCTGTTTCTTAATATTATAAGGCGTGGTATACCGGCAGATGATCCTTCTGATGGCGAGTGGTCATTGTTGCTTATAGACATCTGAAACATTTACGAAGGTATTTGTTGGTTGCCTTGACCGAATGTATTGAGACTGTGATATAAAGTATTTTTGTATATAGACATGTGTGTGTGTGTATGCAGTCTTATCAATAATAAACTGTCCCATTGCAGTCTGATAATGGGTTTCATTCAGAAGAAGCAAGCCGAGGACATGTTGGCCAAGTGCCCTCCGGGCACGTTCCTGTTGCGGTTCTCCGATTCCGAGCTGGGGGGCATCACCATCGCCTGGACTGGGGGTGAGTACAAGCGAACTTGTGAATGGTTGTGCCGATATCTCACGGCGTCTATTTATTTTTCTTTGGAAAACTTTCTATGATAAATAAACAATAACAATGGTTCATTAAAATTATGAGGCACACAGCTCTCTCTGTGTACCCTGTGATGGAGCGGGTGTGAAGATAAATGTATGTAATAACACCTATTGCTATTAACTATTACGCTAATCCCCACTCTCGCTTGTTCCGTAACCAGAGGGCAACGAGGTGTTTAGCCTGCAGCCGTTCACATCCCGCGACCTGATGCTGCGCTCGCTGGCCGACCGCATCCTGGACCTCGCGCAGCTGCAGTTCCTGTACCCCAACGTGGCCAAGGACGACGTGTTCGCCAAGTACTACACTAAGCCAGGTCAGTTCCCTGCACCCCGCGGGTCTACCAACCACCTAATTAATTAATTGATTAGGATTTACCATAACACAGGCTCTGCTCACTTTGAGATCGGATAGATGGCTGTGCCTGGAGATGTATCAAGATGTTTATTGACTCGATGTGAGCATTGAGCCCGAGGAGGGTTTCAAGCTGCGTCCGTGGTTGCAGAGAACGAGATGCTGAAGAACGGCTACGTGAAGCCGGTGCTAGTGACGACGCTGCCGCCCTACATGTCGCCGTCGCCTGCCTACGCACACTCGCCCGACTCGCATCGCAACACGCCCAGCGTGCACAGCAGGTGAGCGCACGCGCGCGCACACACACGCACACAACACATTAACGCAAACAAGCGCGCACACATGTATGATCACACACGACACACGCGCGTGGCTGCGCACGCGTGCTCACGTGCACACACGCACGCACACTACGTCACGTCACGTCACAGAGATAACATTCTGTATGTGTAGAGGACAACACACAGCCACACAGTGACACAGTGGGCCAGGATGGCGCCACTGTTGTTTTGTGTGTACACTTCTGTTGGCATGTGTCAGTTAACACGTTTACACTCTTATCGTGTTTTTTTAGAGTTTTTATTCTGATTTTAATTTATTAATTGTTTTTTTTTTGTTTTTCCCATCTCAAAGGTACATGTTAGACTTTTAAGAGACCGAAAATGATGGAGTTTTAGCGCTTATTTTTGTTTTAAGTTTTCTCTTAATGTCTAATAGTCACATCCGTTTATTGTTTTTTTTCCAATTTGTTACGCATTACTATTTTTTCTTTTTCGTGATTTTTTTTATAAATATTCGAATAAATTAGTTGACGTGCTTCCGCTTAGATTTAGAATTTTTAGTTATTTTTCCAGTTTACGTGTATGTGTTGTTTTACTGTTTATTTTAATTTTGTTTGCAATTTATATACGTGAATCTTATAATATACTTATAATAATTAAACATGGTAATGGGCCTTTTATGCCAGTTTTTGTTTTTTTGATTCTTAAAAATTGGCGCATATAATATGAAATTCCTTATTTTACTTTGATATAAAAGTTCTTTTAATATTAGTATTATTATTTAGACTAAAACTTTAATTATAAGTTACATTGCAATATCTTATATGTTTACTACTTTTTTTTTTATATTTAAGTATTTCTCTCTTTGCCAAAATTGTCGATCAATATAAAAAGTATTATTAGGCGTAAGTACATTTTTCTTTTTATTTTCGAATAGTCTTAGAGCTGTGTCGTGTGGGACGGTTACGCTCGGATGTATAGGTATTTTTTTTTAAGTCGATCATATTCATGTGAAATAACATTAGAACACGACAGCAGCATATCCATCAAAGCCTAGAGTAAAAATGTAATTTGACAACGGTAATAACATCCCGCAAAGCTGTGGTGTGCTCAAATAGTTTAATCCATTTTGAGATAGTTTTCAACGAAATGTAATTTTTTATTGCTCACTGCTTTTCATCATAGCCCAAATTGATTTTCTAATTAAAACATATTTAAACGTATAATATTTGAAACTTATCGGTATTATAATATGGCTTTGGACGATTGGGTGACAAGGGCGAATGACCGAATGAATCAGCGAGCGAGTGACTAAATGATAAGTGACTCATTGAAACAGTATGAGCGTACTAAATAAATTAGTGTAAACGAGTAATTTTAATGAATCGATAGAAGCATTTGGCTCCCTGACTGAATTGTCAATGGCGGAATTATCTTTTATTTTTGCTTATCATAATTTTTTTTATATCGCTTGCATGTGTTAAAATGAAAAAACAGCGGTATTACTATGCATTTATTATATTTCACACAAAGTTTTCTATATAAAAAAAACTCATAACTTGTAACAATAACTGTAGCATACAATAACAAAACACATTTACTTATATATGTAAAATTAATCTTCTAATATACATATATACTTATCATAATTACGTAATTTTATATAACAAACAAATATACTAATAATTGCAATTACTGTGACGTTTAATCCTAATAAAAACTATATTTATTTCTCTTCTCTCTATTTCCCAACACCAAGCTGCGGAACGACCATACTGCAGCTGTAAGGCGGCTGCCGTACCGTCGGCGGGTGTCGAACGTATATGTCAATTTTATCTCAATTACTACATAGCGTCGCCGTCGTATCGCGAGCGAGTCGACTGAGAGCGATTTGCCGTTCACTAATTGCAATATAATAAAACATCACGCCTGTATTTCTCCGAAAGGGCAAGCAGAGGTGAGTAAAATATGCCCACGTGTCTTTAGTTTATACGTCGATTACAGCGAGGTCGTGGCGGAAGTCAAGGAATAAAGACCTCGTATAGGTCCGAAACTAGTCAGGCCATGATTCTTGATTGAAAAAAGATTATATAAATGAATTATTAATATTTTCTAAAACATTTGTGAATACAAGATCTCAAACTATACAATATTGGTAGTTGGTGAGAGGGCGACATATCAACATATGTCGCAACATCGCTTCCAGTCGCTCGCTCGCGATGAGACGCGCGCCACGTGACGGAGCCTCTCAACTCGGCCTCGGTGTTAGATAGGTTATATTAAATATGTTGAATGTTACATGTGTATGTATATTTAAATGTTTCGATGTATTTTGCGACCTGTTCTTATTATATATTATACAAATCATTAGAAGGGTGCACATGCGTTATGCGTCTGTCCAGTTATCTTGATTAATACTAGGTCGGGTCTTTCAGCCCGCGAACTGAATCACCTCCCCTCCCTTACATCTACGTCCCCCACTCTCCCTCCACTCCATTTCTCCGCTGCCCATTCTCCTTCGTCCCCTCTAAGTTTGAAGCCTGGTCGGGCTCTCGTTGCTGTTGCACAGATAGCTGTCACTCGTCATTAAGCTAATTCGCCGCCCACCGGTGGGACGTGCCTCTCCTACGACGTTGACGCTGCACGCTGCCATGTAAACCGTTGCAGCGGACCGCGTCACCCGCGGCCTTGAAAATTGCGCGTTTGTTAATATCCTATTGTCGCGACACTGGCGCCGCTCGCCGAGACCCGACGGCGGTTACCATGGAGACCGCTTGGCGCCCTTCGTCGACCACTCCGCTGCCGCCTGCTGTGACGTAGCGTGACGTCACGCGACGTCCGACTCGTTTGCATGTTGTAAACTTGGTAACGTACGATCGTCACATAAGTACCCTTGCGTTTTGCGTTGTGGGGCGACCAACTAATGTCATCTCTATAAAGGCTTTCACGGTAAAGTTTGGATCGAAATGGACGCTTATAATTATGGGAATGATATTAACTAATTACACAAATTTCAATAGAGTATCTTACTCTTTTAGTTTTTTCCTAAACTTCAATCGGACACTGGCCATAGTAATGTCAGACAGCTTGTAGATAGCTCGGAGACAGAAGATTTTGTCGTTGCGTAATAGCGCTCGAATGGTTGACTGTCTTCATATTGCAGTATATTTCCTTCATAATATTCTGCAATTGTTTCACACTACTGCAAACCTACACGCATTGGTGTTCTCCGTAGTGTCTTACATATTGTCCTCTTGGCCAACCTTGGCGGCCATCTCATTCTGACAGAAAAGCCGTATTCAATATTGACACAATTGAAAATGAGCTAATGATGATGCAAATACGAAACGTTACGACGTGAAATACTTTAAGTGTGTGTAACCTTCTAATGTGTAGACTAGTTTCAAATATGTGTGTGTGTGTGTGTAAATCGATGTCAGAAACGGTCGCTTGTTTCCTAGTGTCTATGTGTGTGTGTGTGTACTTCGATGTGTAAATGTTACAACGCATATTATTGTTACGTAATATTCTGTGTCCAATGTCTTGGTCATTGGACCAAAACAAACAAAGTAACTCATTGGAGTTACTTTGTTTTCGTTGTATTTCCATTCGTACGTTTTACATTGCATTATTTCAACGGTATCGAGACGTGCGACGCTATCTGTATATTATATGTTCCCTATTTATTCACTTAGCTTTTAATCGAGTTTTTAATGTCTGAGAGTTGTTATGATGGATTAATAAAATAACAATAGTCGATAGTAAGTATCAGAGCTTTGTAATACAAGACATATCAACAAATTAGTTAATGTTTATACACATATCAAAAAAAGTTTGCGATCACTTTAAACAGTTGAATATTTTTTTATTCACGCGTGGGATGCTCTTAAACGAGGTGCTTGGTATCGTCAGCCGCCGCCGCGGACGCTGTCAGAGATCCGAGAAGCCACTCAACAATGGGACAGACCGTCTCAAGAGTTACTCGACAACTTAATACAAAGCATGCCCAGGAGGACTTCCGCGTGCGTTAGAGCAAGAGGAGTCATTTTATATTAATTTTCTAGATGAGTGCTTATCAGAAAAGATAATATAAAATTATTTTGTTTCAGTCTTCATTAATCACTTTTAGACGCGTTTTGATAAACTTGTTATTAAAAAAAAACAAAAGAAATGGATTCCTTTTTTGGTTTCAAATTATATATTTTTAAATTTGGAACAGGTTCCAAAAAGATTATTATACTCAAATTACAAACTACATACTGAACCTATCAAAATATGTATATTTCAAGTTTTCAAAGTGATCACAAACTTTCTTTGGTGTGTTTCTGTTTAGACGGGACAAAATTAAAATTCAGGGTCCAAACGAATTTACTCTATTTATTTAAACATCGGGAACTTTTATTACTCATTAATTGTACTTTTATTATTTTCTGACCGTCTTGTTATTCGTTTTGGTTGCAAGTGCGACTGCCCTTCGAGAGGTCCTGAGTTAAAGTCCCTGGTCGGGCATTACTGGTTTTTTCTAACTTAAATTTTCTATTAGTGTCTGGGATTGTGGATATGTGCCCGGTGTGTGGCAACAAGCTCACCATCCGTTCCTTAGGAACTACGTAAACGTAACTGATGAAACGTGGGAGTGTACTACACTCCTCTACACCTCTTCGGGCATTTGAGGCGTGATATTACGTTTTTTTAAATCACATTTCCCAATTTGAAGACGGTCAAGCGCGGTGTTTTTTATTTTATTTTAATGTGTGCTATAGAACAATTAATTTTGAACAACCGTCAATTTCTATGAAAATTTAATGTAACTTTTCTCGTAATTTTTCTTTTAATGTATTATGAAAATATTATACGTATATATCTAATATATAATAAAATTCTTCAATATTTAATATTGGAAATATGTATTATACTCGAATATATACTTATTTACAGTTGTTGATTATTACCAAAACACATCGAGAATTTATTACACAACGACGTAAGTTGTATTTAGATATTTTGACTTTGGGATCATTGGATGATCACGGATGGTTGGATGGATCGTGGATGTTGGACTTTTGCTAGACTATAGTGCTGGTTACCTATCGCTACCGTCGGCGGGCGTATCTTTCATCCCTTGTGTCGTTAATTAAGGGTTAGTTAAAGAAATCGGAGAACCAGTACAATGTTCTATCTTCGTTGCGTTCTACCTATCGACATATATCATATCTTACTAAAATCAGTTCTGTGTTAATTTGGCGTTACACAAAACATAAGGAATGTAACATAATGAATATAATTATATTTCTATGGACAGAGAGGTAGATGTGGGGTTAATGTTTTTTTTTTATATTTTTGGGAAATAAAATCTCTTTTTTTTGTGTCAATAAAAATGAAAAATTTTTTTAATTATCGTCGCCTCTTATTGGATTTTTACTCATATTATTCGCGAAATAAGAATATTTTTTGCATAATAAATTCATATATCAAGATATAATCAAGATATAGTAACACGATAATCAAAGATGTAGTAATATTATTTTACTCATAAACTAACTCGAAATTATTGGGGCCACAAGCATTTATAATGTGCATAGATTTATTTTTGTGCATTTTATACAAGATATTTAACAGTATTATAAATTTAAAATATACGTACTTGTCATAATTTAAATATTGTAAAGAAATCTACCATAGCGATTGATATGAGTACACTATCTTAGACGAGTCTATGTCAATTTTTAAATTATATACCTACTTGTCTATGGTCAGCGGTTATTTGACTTCCGGTGTTTGCGTTCTACGACATGGTCGAAACTTCATATGTACGTCCGACTGACTTTTTTAATTGGACTCACTGTAATCTGTCGATAATCATATCAATAATCATAACATTGCATTTATTTATCAGATGTATCTGATATATATATATGTGTTTGTATGAAGTTATTTATATATATGCGTATGACACATTGTATAAACGAATTTCGTATCTTACAATCTACAAGTGGTTTATTATACAATTGTTTAATTATACACTGTTCCTACTAATCTATATACATATTTAAATGCAATAGATTTTATAATTTTCTTATCTTTCATATGTACGTATATACATACAAGGACGCGTTTGATTATAGGCTATTAAGTACTACGACATGTTCACAATGGTATATGGACACTTGTTATGACAAGTTGTAACGTCCGGCGTTAATGTCTGTGTAGTACTTACTAACCCCGTGTTGTATATTATTCTAGCGCCATTTTAGTTTCGCACACGAATCTATCTTGTCTATGGTCTAAATTCTACGCTATATTTATCGTACAGATTGTGCGTCGCTTGCACAGGTGCTACATTTAGTTTTATATTTACAAAGAGTTACACCATGACGTTATGTTGTAAGTTGTGTGATTTTAAATATTAATTGTGTCGTGTGTAATAATGGAACTAATTGCGTCGTCCGTCGCCGGCGTGTCCACTGTTGCGAGACGCCTGCGCTTCTGATGGCCGGCAACTGGTGGCAATGTAGGGAGCGAGCACCACGCGTTATATTACTGTGCATTTTTCAACATTAGTCGGTCTATCCGCTGTTCTTAAAAACGACAATTTTCACTTGTTATTGACTGTATTCTGTATTTGTGTGATTTTCACTTATCATTGATTTTTCATCAAATAAAGGACCTGTGCGGCGCGTGGGGAGGAATATTGGTAGGGCGGTTATAAAGAATTTATACAAGAAAACTAATTTAACTTTTTGTTTATGTAATGTGAGTATCGTAATACGATATTTTCGTTTCTCAGCCTATTTCAGTTAGGTTATGTATTGAATTGAGGCCCAACGTGTGGCCGGCCGTGTCGTGTCGCCAGTGGACACGCTCAGCTTGACTGATGGTGCACGTGTTACGTTTGAATGTATCAAAATGGTTTTATATATTTTTATATGTTCGGTGCGTTATGTACCGTCACTGTGTATGCTTGGTTATATACAAGACGTTGTCGTATGGTGTTCTGATGTTCTTATTGTAACAAAAATGATTATTGCAATTGTCTGTATTCTTGAGTTGACTCATTATAGAATTAAGTGCTGCTTTTATTCTCGTTTCTCTCACTCACTTGATTAAATTCTGTTCTTGTCATTAGTAAAATTTAATATTCGAATGGATGTGACTATTACGAAGCGTAGTTATTATAATAGACGATAAACATTATCAGAATTAACATTGCCGATGTTTGTGGTTATAAAAGTTATGTGTTGTATACTACTTCGCTAGTTATTCGCGATGAAGTGAGTTATTTGATACAATGTGTTATTTAAAATGCTCTGTACCTGTCAAGTGTCCACATGCGGAGGCTGTGATGGTACAGAGGGTTAAAAAGTTTCATTATGATGTGTTGTTATGTGTGAAAAATTTACTAAAATACGTAAGCTCTAACAGAGAGAGAGAGCTATGTATGAAATGTCTAAATGTGTACTGGATATGTACTTGCGAAGCAGTTCAAACATTAATTTTATAATTATCCTTATTGTCTTTAAGATAATTAAATGAATAAAGAAATAAATAAAAAAGTATGTTATATGATAAATGTTATTATTAATTGACGTGCTCAAAATTGTGGTCGCTTCTCGCCCGGTCGTAAATTGTACAACGTGTCTGAGATTAGGTACTTGTTGATATGTTGATATTATAAAAATGTTGGAAATTTAAAGAAGTTTTTCGGGAATTTTAATATATCTAGGGTTAGAGTTAGAGATGTTCAATCGCTAATAAATCATAACAGTCCCACTTTAATAATTACTACCATAATTTCAGACACTTTTATTAATAACAATACCGGACCGTACTTGGCGCGGTGAATCGTGAGAAGGCTTTTAATGTTCGTATTGAAAATAAAATCAAGTCGGGCGATTCCGCCGCTGTTTGTATGCTAATGTATAACTATGAGATTATCTATGGGTTGTTAACCTTGTCACATATGTATGTATATATTTCTACACGACTGTAACGAGCTGAATTAATCTCAAGTTGCTTTGTATGTTTGTGCAAAGACGATATGCCCACGCGTAGATGCACATGCACGTGGTAGGAGGCTGGCTGATTTCGACGCAAGAAATATATATATTACCGCGTTCACATTTCACTGTTATTCATGAAGCCATGCGTGTGTCCGTCAATGATCAAAGGATACTTGTAAGTGTCTGAAGGAAAATAAAGAGAAAAAAAATTATTTACTATTATTATCTTTCCGACACTCATTGTTAGGTAATTAGTTAGCGTTCCCTCATAAATAAGTGGGTTGTTATTATTGTCCATCCGATATGAAATTTGTGTAGCAATAATATATGTAAAGTTTCGTTAAACGCTACGTACGCTAGTGTAAAAACGGCTGCTTTGATTTTTCACGACGATCACGATATGTCGAGCAGATGATCCTGGTTATTACAGTTATATAATAGATTTATAACTCATAACTGCTCATTTATACAACCGTTTCCCTTAAGTATGGATCGTCAGCCGATAGAGACGAGTCCGGCACTTGGTATTGGCTGATAAGGCAATCATCTCCACTAAAGCGTAGAGACTCGACGTCTGTTGTCTACGCGTGGACGTCGTCGGCAATGTGTGCGTAGTACGTCGCCATAGACATTCTCCAAGACAATAGACTCTATAATGTGTGTGTTGAACAAGAGTTTTCCAATTTACGTGACATTATTCCACGTTTGAATGTTTCGATGTATTTATGTACTGTATAATTATATTATATGTGACTCGAACGTGTGTCTTTGATTTTAGTACCTATAGTAGAAAGAAATGAAAAATTGTCTTTTGTCGCTCAGAGTATTAAGCTAATTAACCAGCGATTGAACGAACGATTGAACGCGTGGTTTTTTTTTAATAAATAATGTTTTTTTTATTGTTTTCGTTTGGTAAACGAAGATTTGTTACGTATTTACGCGTTTACAAAAATAAGTAAATGTGATTTGTTTTAAAATTCCGTATAAAGACAATTTTTTTGTACCCTTCGCGAAAATGCAACACAGACGGTCTTGTTTGTTTTACCTTTTTTTTTACCAAATTATCAACAACTGTTCCTTTTTAATTGTTTACTAAATTTTATTTATTGCAATAAGGAAATTAGTATTGATATTGATTTTTGTCTGTGCTGCCATTTTGGCGAACGCGTTAATTTCTTTTTGTTTCGTTTTAATTATCTTTTCTCTTCTGACCGTCTACTTATGTGTTGCATTTTCTTCTCTTTTCCCGATTCCTGATGACGACGATGGACGACATCGATCACACACACGCACACACACAACACAAATGCGTACGGTTACTGATAAATTTATATATTTGATGTTTAATGAATCAATGTTTCAATTAATAATTTCAATTGTTACTATATGTAAAAATATATTTATTTTAACTTAAATTACGCTGTTACAATTAAAAATAAATTTAAAAATACATTGTACGCCTCGGATACTTTCATAACAAATGGTACGTCACGAAAAAAAAATAACACAACTTATTTCACAACGCATCTAATACACTACATTGAATAACACGGAACGCGTGGAACGGAACGCGGGGAACGGAACGCGGGAACGGAACGCGGGGAACGGAACGCGGCGGCAGCAGCTACTTCAGCGCGTGCACGCCGGCGCAGGCCGACAGCAGCTTCATGGACAGCGACCTGTTCGAGCAGATCCGCGCCTTCGAGCCGGGCTTCGACGACTTCGACCTGTACGGGTCCAACATGAGCATGAAGTGAGGTCAGTGACATATTGACACTTTCACTGATCCTTTTCTGGTACTTTATTTATTATGAAAACAATAAAACAGACAATAAACTGCACAGTCGCTTACGTGTTACGAGTGAAAAGAAAATTTAATGATTGTTATAAACGATATATAATAATCAAATTAGCATGGAATTTATTTAGAGATGAATTCAGATGCTTTAATTCCATACTCAAATTTTCAGGTGACATTAGATATTAAATGTCTATATATATTTTAATTTCGAGATGATATTAGATATGAGATAAAATACTAGTTATTTTTTTTCAGATGACACCAGTTATTTGTGAAGATTGATACACATTACCGCCCTTCGGGAGATGTCTTGTTTCGAGTCAATTATTATTAGACGCTTTTATTTTGCATATTAGTTTTATGTAATACACAAATCGGATTTTTTTTATGGCGGGAAATTGTTCAATTTACGTTTATGCAACTTAATGTTCCAGTGATATTTTTACATCCTGTTATATTTTAGTAATAGTGTCGTGAATATAAACTGCGG
>DWDU01001475.1:0-14574 GCA_018245575.1 Jemadia suekentonmiller
ACAGTATATTAAAATTAATTAAATTCAAATACATCTCATTTGAAACCTTATATACTACTCTATATTTGTGCAAAATTCCATAGCTTAATCGTAAGTACAAAAAAATTTATCGATTTTTAGGCCGAAACACACCTCGATTTTCCACTGTGCGCCGGTCTCCTTGCAGAATTGGACTAAAACCTTCACGCGCATTAGACTATATTATGGAAGTCTACTGGGATATGGTTCGTAGACCGATCGAACCAACGATCTCGCCTACCAGATCCACTGGCCACTGGGCCAGCGGGCCGGGCGATAACAATAAACACCGCTGTGTTAGTACACGTTTAATCCTATTTCGTCGCGTCGCTGCGACGCGCTCGTGTTGTGAGCGTAGCTGTGTTGGTGTCGTCAGAGGACACAATAGTGTTATGTAAGCGTGGCCGATCGGATATAGAGACTGGATGTGGCTTGCAATAGAGCGCTGTTGGTTGCCGCGAACTGTACCCACTTCCGATATTTACATTCTACATATGTACATCATTATCACGTTTCACGTTCTGACGTTTCTGGAACAAGTTTCGATTTGGTCCGTCATCGATTGCTAATGGCGGTTGCCAAATTAAAAAGTGTGTGTAAAAAAATGTGGAATATTATTTTCGTATATTGGTGGTACAGCTGACAGAAAATAACATTAGTGCACAGAATATTTTCAAATGGTACACATGTAGGGATTACAGAAAAATATGTTCCTGGTTTTCATAACATGATATATTCCTTTAAAATTTGTCACATTGACGATTGAAAATATATGTACATATATTTTATGTTCGTATATGTTTACGAACTGAAGTCGTGGTATTTTCGTACTTCCATGCAAGCGTTAGTCTATATCCTTGTTGTTAGTACACCTTTAGTCAATGTAACGCGAGTAGCGTCAGCAAACAAAACTGTGTCGCGTTTTTAATTACCTGCCCACGTACGAATTGGGTAAAGTAAGGCATGCTTTTTTTGGTTGCTGGTTGAAAATAAATCTTAGGTATTGGGTAATAATTATAATACCATCATGCCAGGTCCCTTGGGGGCTGGGCAGAGAGCAGCGTGTACTAAATGTTTCTATGTTTACAGTCCTGTTATCCCCCCTCCACATTCATCACTCTCTCCATACATACACACATTACGGAGTCTTCTAAGTGTATCATGGTTATTATTTTTAGTAAGTTATACACTCCTCTAAACACATTCTAATGTCATCATGAGTATGGAGTGTATGAAGGATGGGTATATACCCCGTGAAGTGAGAGAGAAAGAGACGAAGTCACAGCAACACCTCTCGGGGACTAACAGACTTATGACGTCATTAATTCAGCTTACGTTACATAACTGATATTTAATTTGTATACGAATATAAAATTATAATATAGTACAAGTAAAGAAACTTTCAGTAACTTGTAGTTATTATAATATTTCCAATATTATGTATTTCATCGTTGATTACACTGTTAATTCTAAGGATATAATTCAAAAATTTATTAAAAATTTATTACATACTTTTCAAAAATCTTCTTTGTGGATTAATACTGGCCGAACTTTTTGCTTTTGTTTTCTTAAATAATATTTGGTAAATAGTTATTATATTGTACCTGTTGTCGCTACCCGTCACTAATGTTCTGAACACGACGTATTAGCATTATTATCGATTGAAACCATTGTATGCTCTATGGGACGGCTAAAAACAAAATGGCTGACGTATTTCATGGCGCAAACGTACACATATATGTACGAGTTGCTAAGTGTCGTTCAATCTGATGTTATTTATACATTAATTGATATTTAAAGATTTCTGAGTCGCACATGAGAAGTTAAAGAATGCAGGTTGTTCGTTATCGATGTCGAATCGGTTATTTCGTGTGTGGAGATTTGGTTCTTACGAATTGAAATTAAGTTTTTTTTAATTATGGCTGAAGTAACAATAATATTTTTTTTTGTATTTCGTCAGAATTATAAACAAACGTCATGTAGGTATAGTTATGTTGTAATTTTCAATTAAATTAGGAGTGTTTTTCATATATATTTATTTAGAAGATGTTTAAACAATCGAATCCGATGTATTCATGATGTTATGACTGAAGGCGACGAGTATGACGTCAAGTATTGTTTGCATGTGCCCGAGCCCTTACTAAGGGCGGGCGGTACTGCCCGAAGGTACACTGAATACACACCAAACCTTCAGCCTTCAGCATAATCTCACAAAAAAATTAACACTCAGTAATTCAAAGTTAAGTTCGTTCAACGTGTAGGGGTCGCTCGATATGTGCTTTACTCACCTTTCATGTGATCTGATACGTCCGCCCTCATCATGTCCGTCAGGTAGTGCTCCAAGGAGCGCATGTTGTCCAGGCCGCCGCGTTCCTGGAACAAGACAAGGGGACGATGACAAACGCACGGAGTTCACTTTGAACTAATTGACGTTCCATTTTTCGATGTTGTAGGATGTGGCTGTACTAATGTTGTCGGAAACGCAAATGTTTCCTATTTAAAAAAAACCGTAACATCACGCCTGTAATCCCCGAAGAGGTAGGCAGAGGAATGTGGAATACTCCCACGTTTCATCGATTACGTTTACGTCCCACTATGGAATAGGTGGTAAGCCTATTAACATACACCAGGCACATATCCAGACTCCGAACCACTACTAAAAAATCTAAATTATAAAAATTTAGGAGGGCCCGATCTGGAAATTGTACCCAGAGCCTCCCGATCGGCAATCGCACTTGCAACCAACACGACCAACGAGGCAGTCAATACAGAGAAGTAATAAATGAAATAATATAGTATTGAGTTGATGCCTGTTAGTGAACAATCCAAATTCTACTGTTAGGCTCAATTGTATAACACCCGTCAAGTATTTTATTCAGCAATAGGCTCGCGTTAGGCTCCAGCCACACTCGTTGGTAAATAAGATGCAGCACCCTTGTCTAAAAAGTGCCTATTCATTCTTGTCTTCAATAGTTCCAGGAAAAATACCCTTTTTCCTTTGTAATATATATAAAACAAATAATACCAAAATATAAATTCAAGTTGAATTCCTACTGATATGTAAACGATAAATTATTATTCCTGTACCTCCACGCCGGGTCCCTTATAAGCTAGCTCCGCTAGGTGAAAGCCGCCGATCTCTACCCTTACAGAAATGACGTGTTTCAACATTCGTACAGTCACCTTCTAAAAAATTTAATATTTATTACCCATCATGAAGTTTAACTAACCTTGTAAATTCTATGAATATTAGAATATTCGCTCGAAAGGCTATGAATTATGAACTACAAAACGCCTATTTGGTGCGCCGTCTCCCTCTGACGCATTTTGTTAATGGCGCCGCGGTGGACGGTCAAATTTGCCGTTATTATCCTTGAAATGAATTAATAATGTATTAACTATACGTCCACACAGCCCCCAATCACCCTCGCTATCGACTTATGAATGCACCAAAACACCTTGACCCACGCCTCGATACATTAATCTTTACCCGGGAGCTCCAACTGAACTGGCTAACAGAAACCTACTGACCCATTTCGGCTTACGCAGTGTGTGACGTCACTACAGCATTGCGCTATGACGTCGGAGAGAACCCGCAAGGTAAATTGTGTCTTGAGGACCACACAATAGAGTTTAAAATTAACTGCACCCATTTCTGAGTACCTACTGGTCTGAATTACCTCAATGAAAAATAAGTCTAACGCCCAAGAGCTACAGTCGATATTTCAATGTAACAAAAGCATGGAACTGGAACATTGTTAAGAACTTCCGGACATGCTGAAATGTAACATAGCGTGAAGAAAATAAAACTGATATTTAAATATCACTCTAAGATTGAACGTTTTTTTTATGAATATGCACGCGAAAAGGTCACGGGGTTAACTCCGCATTCTAAATTTAAAAATGGCATTGCAGTGCTTTGATGGTTCGTATGCCAAATGTTGTGCCATCCAAATAATGTCATAATGATGGACAAATAAACTTGAAAGTCATTTGAACTGCAGGGGTAGTTACGACATTTAGTAGGTAGTTACGTTTATAATTAAGTATTATAATATGACATTAACAAATCAAGCGCACATTTTTTTTGTACTTTAACAAGCATAATATATTCATTGTTTATGCAACTTAGGATTGTATGATTAATGATATCATTATCATTTATTTTAGCATACGTACAATACTTCTTCTCTTGCACCTACTACTATATTTTTATTATACACCTAACTAATTTTTACTATTACCCAATGATTGATTGGTGGAGAATGCCACTGGGCATTAAGTCCGCCCTTTGTATTGCCTTTTGATTGTGTACAATAAAGAATAAATAAATAAATAAATGGATCGCAGTAGAGATGCCCAAATTAAAAGTAATGCTGGTATTTTAGGGGTGTACGTAGCGATTAGGCTTTATTCATGGCTCATAAGCCTTGCGGAATCAGTTGTAAGAATTTTCACGTGTATTGAAGTTACGTAACAGTATGAATTTCAACTTGGGTATATTCCTTAGAATTCTCTCTACGTATTTACGGACTATCGCCTTAGCCGTCTCATTCTGCGACGAGACGTGTCAGTTGATTATAATAGTTACATTAACCATACAAATCTATACGACTGCTTCATTAGCAGTTGTGAGTTGTGAGCATGCTTGCTGATCGAGAGGTGGGTTCGATTCGCGGGTCGGGTACTGTTAGGTTTTTCTTACTTGGATTTTCTAAATTAAATTTCGATTAGTGCCTTGGGGTCTTGGTTTGTATTCGGTGTCTGATGATACGTTAACATCTTAATCCATGGTGGGGCTTAAAAGTAACAGGTGAAACGTGGAGGTGTACTGCACTCCTCTGCCTACCTCTTCAGGGGTTGCAGGCGTGACGTTACTTTGAAAACATCATATTCGTGTATTAACATATTACATTGCGACCATTTTGTGTTAGCGTTGACAGTTTCATAAGTAGGTATCATTCTATTTGAAAATGGCGTCCAATGAATAAAATGACTGGAGCATTTCTAAAACGCTGAGTGACGTCATACAGATAATTGAATACACCGCCCACAGAGCAACTTCAATAACATTAATCTTACTATGCCCATTATATTATATCAAAAAACAATTTGTCTCGTCGTCTGTTCGTCCGCGACATTCCATACACACCGCCCCCTACGGGGTGACAGATGAAAAAGTATTTGCGTTATTAGAAGTGAGTGTCTGCAAGCGGATTTAAAAGAATAATTTCTAGAACGTTCCAGAACATTCTATCATGTTCTGGAAGACTCGAGGCTGGATACGGCGTGTTATTTAGTAAACAACTTGCTTGTTAGACGATTGCCTCCTCAGAGAATGCTAATGACTACTAATGAAAGAACGCAAAGAGCGACTACGATCAGTAGTCTCCTAAGGGCTAGGCAGAGTAGTGTAGTACACTGTCTTGTTTCATTCATTATATTTATGCCCCATCATGGCGTAAGGAGTGAGCCTATTGACGTACGTCGGCCATAATTCTGAAATACGAGAATCAGCCGTCTCGTTCCACTGGTTGTAAGCGTGAATGCTGATAGACAGGTCTTTGGTTCGACCTCCGAGTCGAGCACTGTTCGGTTTTGTACCCGGTGTATGTATTTCATAGTGAGACGTAAACGTAATTGTTGTGAAATGTAGGATTCCCTTACATAAAATGACGTTATCGTGTCGAAACATTGCAACGTCACGCCAATAATCTCCGAAGAGTTAGGCAGAAGAGTGTAGTAAACTCCCACGATGCGCTAGCTAAGTCCCACTATGGAATAGGTGGTGAGACTATGTTATCATGTCATGTTAGGAAATTAAATGTAACATCACTCTTGTATCCCCGAAGAGGCAGGCAGACACTCCCAAATTTCACCAGTTACGTTTATGTCCCACAATGGGATAGGTGGTGAGCCTATTCCCATGCACCGGGCACAAATCCAGACTCCGAGTCACTAAAAGAAAATCTAAATTAGAAAAATTCTATACGGTCCGACCCGGGAATCGAACCCAGGACCTCCCGATCGGCAGTCGCGCTTGCAACCGACACGACCAACGAGGCAGTCACTTATGAAATTCTAAATACATATTACCGCGGCATGTGAAAAAAATCATTCATTCGTTCCCGAATCGGTCCGTGTGCGTCTGCCAACGATAATTCCGTATCGGATAATGCCTGTACTACTAACATAATGTCCTGCATGTGTTTTTAATAGATAAGCTTATTAATGCAGCACAAAGCCCACACACACACACACACACATACGTATAATGTACGGATATTGCACACACAGACACAATGTAGCACTGATTTTAATATCGAACAGTGTTTACATTGATAAGAAATAAGTTATTTTGTTGCCCTATTGTCACAAGCGGTTTTCCCTCGGGATAAACGATATTTCCATCTCGTGTTACTTTTTTGGGAGTCTTCATTTTTTTCCCATTATACGGACAGACCAAATGAGAGCAGCTATCGATCTTATCTTACACGAATGCTCCAAGAACTTGGCGGTTTGTTAAATGGTGGCAAATGATTAAAATGGCTACTCATAGTGGCATTGATTGACAGCCACTACCATTCTGTCTAGTGCGTCTACTGAGGTGAAAGAGATTCTTTCCTAAGTCACGAGGTAACGGCATACTCTAATTTAAAAATACGATAAAGCTCTTTTTATTCGAATGTTATTCTCTATTTTCCCATGGTATATAGTGATTTTCCCCCAGTAAAAAGTGTCCTAGACCTCTTCCAGTATAATACGTTATCAACGTACAAAATTCCGTTCAATTCTAACCATTTGTTTTGGCGTTATAAACGACCAAACATACAATCTCACGAACAGACAATAATTCTTGACACTTATTTTTCCAGATCTATATCGTGTCGTATAGAACACGTATCAATTACTGTTATCAGAATACCATTTCGTGTCCAGATGTTATCCCCTTTAGTATTTTGTTATCAGTAGAGATACTTATTATTAATGTTTTTTCTTTAATATCACTTGTTCCGTTTGCCGTATAGTTCCGGTATCTTTTTTTTTATACTGTGTCTGAAATCGTCGAAACCTAACATCACACCTAGTGTAGCATTCAAAAATTGTGGTCTTAACCTCGATGACTACCTCGTAAGTAGATAGACAAATCCCGGTTCAAATTCCAACTAAGGTACTATTGGATTTTTTAACTTAGACTCTTTGACTTAGATTTAGACTCAACGCCTATTTCATAATGGGGCGTAAACGTAACTAGTGAAAGGTGTGAGTGTCCCTAAATCCTTCTGCCCATCTCTTCGGCGATTAACTTAAGTCTCTCATTCTGAGAGACCTGTGCCCAGCTGTGGGATAAGAAGGATAATAGTGTCGCTGCTCTTAGTTACTGACGTATGCTGTTTCAGCTTTAGTTACCGTTCTAGCCTTAGCTTATTAAAGACGTCTAATATTACATACTCTTAACACTGTTTAACAATCACATAACCAGACCGTAAAATATTAAGTGCTGTATCGTGTATTGATAACCATGTAAATTCGTGACCTGGTTCTATATGAAAAGGGGGACGGTGTGGAGGAGGGAGGGGGGCAAATGTAGCCTGACTCTGGCGTACCTGCTACAAAGACTTTTTAGGCTGATCGGTCCAATGATGAGTTAATATTGGTATTATAATGTGCATTGTTAGCTTTGAGAAATTTCAGTTGAGCGTGCGGGAGTTACCCCAAGATGTTATTTGCTGTACCAGTTACACTTCCGAAAGCAACATCATCATCAGTGTAATTCTGTCCACTGCTGGATATGAGCCCACCAATAGCACGCCACTGAGCTCGATCTACAGCTCTTTGTATCCGAAAGCAACGGACATCGTATATTATGAAACGGCTCGTCAGTTTTGAATTTTACAAATGATGCATTTTTACTAATAGCAGAATTTACCAACAATATATTTTACTAATAATAAACTTTACAAATGAACAAACAACAAACAAACAACGAACAAACTTTACAACGGCGATCGTATATAATAAAACTCCTTATGAATATAGACACATTTTTCAAAAAATGAATGTTACAATAAAAAAAACTTTTTATCGTGTGTCTGTTCGACTCTCTCCTCACAGAATGAGAGGGTTAAGGAAAGATGGACGCTTGGTAAGTGCGTCTCGGTGGCTTTCACGAACACAACAAAAAATAAATAGACTCGTCTCGCCATTGGATCCGTCCGCTTAACATCGCATGCGTCTAATATCATGAATCACGCCAGTTAATACCTGTCACACATGTCAGCGGTACGTCAAATCGATACCGCGGATAAGATAAGGATTTCACTTGTTTATTTACACGATGATATTATAGCTGCTATTTTTTACTATCATTATCTATATATTAAGGCCAGGATCGAGAAGGTGGCGCTGCTGCTGCTGGCTCTGCGATCTTCTATACACAAGCTTCTCGTCTGAAATAATCACCCGAATACACCGAGCTCAAATCCTATTGGTACAATACTGGAAATTGCGAATTAAATAAAAATCCTAAGCCCTTTGCCGGTCCCGGGGATTGAACCCAATACCGTTTGCTCAGCAGTCGCTTTCCCTGCCATTAGACCACCAAGGCACAAAACAGTATAATTTAAAAAAAAAACGTAACATCACGCCTGCAATCCCCGAAGAGGTAGGCAGAGGAATGTAGAACATTCCCACGTATAAATTACATTTTAAAAAATCCACTACATAATAATTCATATCATATGCCAGCCCACGGTCTGATGTTTTTTCATTGCGGCGGCTCAATAATGAATTATTAACAGCGAAATGTATGAGGGATTCGGGACCTCTAAAAAGTGAGTATTTCGTAGGTACGATAAAAAATATACACAGTTCCCACCTGTATAATATACATGTATATGTGTTAAATCTGCGATAACCAGCCGGAAAGCCTCACGTGGGATTTTAAGGCCAATAACCCTTCGGGGAGACCTACATCCAGCAGTGGACTGAGAGACTGATGTTGATGTTATACATGTTTGGTACATACATTGTACAATCACAATAGAATACAATACAATACAATACAGCGTAAAGATACTAATGAACCATGAATGAATGACCTTGGCGTGATAATATGCAATAATACTTATCATGCTACAATACATGTTATATGGTAGTATATAAAATGATGGTATTTTTAATTTCAATACATAAAGTAAGTGTATTAGGTAAACTGGGAGTGTACTACATCCTTCTGCTAATTCCTATACCTATGTTTGCTATATAGAAATTAAAATACATACAATTTAATACAATATTTCATGTGATTTAATACATTTTTCGCAATCATCCTTTGTCCGACAATAAATGTTGCGAGTGACACTTACGCCGTTTATCCACTTGCGATTCGACGAATTGAGAATATGTTGTGAGAGGCCAATATAAGTTGCCTCTATATAAGTTAGTGTTAATGTTACATCAGTTAGTCTCAATAGCATATTTATTACAACATATTTTTCTGTATATAAAAATTAGATAATTATCACTCGATACATAATACGTATCCTTCTGTAATCAGAATCCACAAACCTGGTGAGACGTCCTGAAAAAATATTCCTCCTTTATAAGTCAAACTTTCAGTTCGCCATTGGACCATCGGCCTGATTCCCCAAGTTTCAATGTAGGTTATCTACCACCTGTCCCAACATGTCGCGCAAACAGAATTATCTGTAACTCGTTACAATTCACGCGTGGAATGAACTATTTCGCACTATCGCTTATTTTGCTTGTGACACGAAAACGTTAGGGTGGCGTGTCCGGCGGACTGGTGACGGTGGAACCGGGGTGAACTTTTGTGTGATTCCACAACAGCACCCCATCAAATAATTGCTGACAATGAAGGTGACAACTTCTCTCCGAGCTTCAACGCCACCCTTCCAGTTTTACTATCGGACATTTAACAACACGACAGTGATAGCGTAGTGGTTTCAAACTCGACCTCTCACTCCGGGAGCCCGGGTTCCAATCCTAGCGCGCACCTCTTAAAATTGTGCGTTTTAAGTTAAAATATCACTTGCTATAACGGCGAAGGAAAACATTGTGAGAAAACTTGCACGGCTTAGAGTTCTTAAAAAAAATTGTTCTCCAGCGCGTGTGAAGTCTGTCAACCCGCACTTGGCCAGCGTGGCAGACTATGGCCTTAATTCCCTCTTTCCGAGAGGCGGACCGTGTTCCAACAGTGGAACGCCAAGAGGGTAGGGTATATGGATGTGAAGACAACATAGGGAACGACAAAAGTACCACATATATACGTTAAAAATTAACTACCAAAGTGCCTTTAACGCAATAAAAGCCTTACGGTTATATCCGGATAGAGTACACGTACATGAAACTAGGGCGACCCGGGTGACCGGGCCGCGGGGCGCGCCTACAGCCCGTGCGCGAGCACCCGGGACATGCGCGGTGACGTCACCGCGGAAGAAAACGTACCGTCCGATAGATGATACACTAATTATAATACAAGAACAACCATATTCTGCACCCTACTGTTCATGATAACGGTAGTGCAAACAATTATTACAGGCAAATGATTATGTTGCTATACAAAATAATTCGTTTTGATCCTGTGTAATGCTGCGGTTACAAGTAAATAACACAATAACAACGCTTTTCAATTCATAAGTGCACACGGAATATATTAAGTTTTAATAACATAATAATTATATAAACGCTTGTCTACTCGCTGTTCCACGCGATAATCTGTTGTTGTAACGAAACAATAATAAAAGTTACACTTAATAATATTAACGCTTTTCCACTCTCCGGTACACGCGACCATCATTTGTATTAAGTTAAAATAATAAAGCTAAAGCTTTTCTACTCGCAGTTACATACGAGGATACATTTTTAACAAAGTAATATAAGCAGTAAAATTTAACAATAACGCTTTTCCACTCAGTAATACACGAAAGCGTAGTTTTATCATAATAAAGATATTAACGCTTGTCTACTCACTATTCCACACAAGGACAAGTTGTTTTAACAAAATAATAATACTGACGTTTTTCCGGTCACAAGTAAGTACACACGAAGATAAGTTACTACAAGAGAATATTTATAAAAGTAACACTTATTAACCACGCATCATCCACATGATGGCATGTAGCCTAACAAAATATTAACAGTAATGATAATATTAATTTTAATATGTGCCACTAAGTTATAAATTAATTTTGTTGATGTCTCAATGGAATGTATATGAAAATTGTGATTAGCTATATTTCACACTAGCGTTTCGCAATTTAGGCAACGAATCTTCCTTGTGACGAGTTTGGTAATCGTAGAGTTGAATACGTCACAGAGATAATCACAGACACAAAAACATACAGACAAACAGTGAGTTATAAAAAAAATTAAGATTTGATAAATATACCGTAGTAATTATTCATCTATGGGTAACAATTACGGTCGTTCGAGCTGCGTATTCTCCCACACTATACACTAGTAATCATGCATTCAAACCGCTGCATATATTAGTTCTCATTATGTATGTATATACTGCGTATGATGTACATATTGCGTCTCTACATAGAGATAACGTCTCTATCTGTGTAGAACGCAGATCTCTTTATCGCGCCGTCCATCGATCACGCCTAGATAAGCAACATGCCACTATTGGTACAGAGCTGGCATCTACTCGCCAACATCCAAATATACTTATTGAGGAGAAAATTGTAGAGAAAATGTGTACATAGAGATAAATACATATCAAGAAGACAGGTGGCTGTGTTTGTGAAGAATGATTGATTTAGAAGAAGCATGATAGATCTGTGCGAATGAAGGTATTCGGTATTCACCTCTCTGCCTAACCTGTATGAAACGTAATAATCACACATCACTAGCTATAATTTTGGAATGAAATTTTTGCGATGAAATGCACATGTGTCGCCAGCGTATCGATATTCTTATAGTCCATCATAGGCAGTCACTTATCATGCTGTCTTTACCTAGCTTCGAGTCGATGAGAACAGAGCTCTATGTAGCATTCTGTTAGGCGAGTTTTTTTTTGCTATAAGCTCGCGCTTGCCTGCAACCTCACCTGTCGAAAAGCTAAATACACCCTAAGATGTTGCACTCTTACCTAGAAAGTGCTTATTTACCCTTTTTTATTATATGATGTGAAGTTTGGACTCAGTCGCGCCTGATGGTGCGCGCAGGTGCGTAACGCGGAGGCCGCTCGCCTAGGATAAGCCTATTCACACTTGCTTTGAAGAGTTCTAAGTAAATTGTGTCTGGTAATAGACGCAGGCAGGCCGTTTCACTCGTTGACCGTCGTAAGAAACGTGCAACTAAAAGATTTCGTTCTGACTATTGGGATATCTACCGGCTAATTCCGTCTACCAGGTAAGGTACCCTGCTGTGCACTTAGATGTACGTTGTAGTAAAGTGACTTCAGGAATCGAAACTTACAAGCCCTGCACGCAATCTCTAAAATAAATTATTGCAGATTTTATGAAACGGGAGAAATAGGCGCCAAGGACCAGTAGCATTTTCCAAGTCGTATTTATCGCTGTAGATTCATGTATGACCCTAACCGTTCTCGTTCTGACAGGATCCTTTTGCATAATAGTAGAACGATTAAGGTTTGACGGTAAACATAATGTTAAGTCATATAAAAAATATATAATATGTGGCTGTACCCTTAATCGTGACTATGCTTAGAGAAAATCTGTTCAGATGCGTCATGACAGCTGATAAACTACATATAAATAAGTATATACTTGGATAGAATTTTTACAGTATATATGTATATTTACCGTTTAATATTATTGTTTAATCTAAACTTTGGTGGTTGTATTGAATTATGAAATCCAATCATTGGTTAATACAAATCGATATACTCGTGTGGCTTGTCATTCAAAGTTTCAGAGCCATGCCAATAAAACATTGAAATCCAACAAACAAAACACGACGCTATCAAAGAAAATATACAGTGAAGTTATCGTAAAAATTTACGTATACAAAGCCTGCGTGTTGCCGTCTCGTTTTATCGTGGCGCGTCAGAGCGAGACGGCGAATCGGTCGGAAATATGGCGGCGAAACCTTGGAATAAGCCTCGTGATAACAGTCATAACGTTACCATGATGAAATTGTTGCAGCGGCTATGTTTTTCACTGAAATGTACGTTTTAAATTCTACCTTTTCAGCTAACTTACGCTTATGCTAGACAGTACTACAGATTTCAAGTTGAGGACCATTATATTTATAATAAGTACATTGATAATTGGCAAGTATTAGTTTCCATAATTTCAGTTTTTGGTATCACTGATGGCTATAACTATTGATGACGTTCATTATGTTTATCAGTAACTAATAATTATAAGTATACCTTGTAATTAAAACAACTACTTTGAAATTGAATTTATGATATTTAATTTAAAATTGACGTGTATACCTAATCAAGACAAAACTATTTCCAATCGGAAAACAGAATAGACAGAGCATTCCATTTTTAAATAGGACCAAATTTTTAACTGTCCACATATCTATTATACGAGTACGAATGGGCGGTGTAAAAAAAGAACGCCATACATTACGGAATCCATTTATAAAATGAGAATTGGAAGGAAACTAATATCTGAAATAGTAATTTTAAAACGTCTAGAGATTGCTTCTAAAGGTACCTGTGTTGAATCTACTTGTGCTGTTAACCAGCTGCTATTGCTGGTACATCAGGTTCGAGATGTATCCTGAGAAGCAGTGGTAACTTGTAAGGCAACTAATTTGATCTAGTTTTTCCACAATTTAAAGACTATCGTGAAACAATATAATAGTTTAGGAAGTTAGGTTAGGAAGTAATGGGATATAGTACGTATCAGTGTCCGCCACGATCTCCCTGCAATCCGCGGGAGCTCATGAGTACCTGGTATATGTCCGAAACTAGTCAGGCCACCACGGAAAAGCACACGTAAGTCTCCAAATTAATACTTAGTCATAGGTTAAGAAATTAAGATCGTAATAACAGAGACATGAAAAAGACGATATTAATGCTTATCTCAAATATTTTTCCTTTTTTTTAGCTGAAGTGTCATTTAATTAAGGAAACATGTCAGGTTACGTAACTATTTGTAAGTGCCATATAGAGCTGTATGGTATAATCAAATTTAATGTTGATTTTATTTTTTCTGGGGTCGATGGACGGATCTGGCAAAATATTATTAAAGTAGGGGATTTTACAACTTGACTTTCCCGGTTATAGCTCGGAGTCTGGATTTATGCTCGATATAAGACAATAGGCTTATCCCCTCTTCCATGCAACGTATAAGGTAACAGGTGAAACGTGGGTGTACCTCACTCCTCTGCCTACCCCTTATTTTAACATTTAATTTAGGAATATGACTGACTCGTTGGTCGTGTTGGTTGCAAGTGCGACTGCCGATCGGTAGGTCCTGGGTTCGATTCCCGGATCAGACACTACTAAGATTTGAACTTTTATTGAATTGACTGCCTCGTTGGTCGTGTTGGTTGCAAGTGCGACTGCCGATCGGGAGGTCCTGGGTTCGATTTCCAGGTCGG
>DWDU01001476.1:0-14572 GCA_018245575.1 Jemadia suekentonmiller
AGTTACAATCGATTTTGTTTCCATCGAACACCGACCGGAAAACGCTTCTTATAAAATATGTATCGTTATTCCACTGACTCGCTTAGATAGTTAGGTCGAACACATTGGCATGTTTGAGTCGGGTTTCTAATACGACCTAATAATTTTAATGTTTTTCACTCATATTGTTCTTCAATGTGTGCAATCAGAAATAATCATTATTATTGTTTTATTTTATAAGATAATATCGTCACGTTATGCCTCGTTTGAGATCACTCATTAATTATAACTCAATGATCAATTATAATACGCGGGGGTCGCGACCATATTTTAAGCGATTTCACATACATTGCGAAGTCGGTATCTCATGCAAACTGAAAGTAACAAGTTCACACGTGTCCGCGACGCTTCACCGACTCACAATACGTACAACCTCTCCAACAAGTCCTCACTTAAAAAAGTTTTTAACGTAATTATTTTAGTAGGGGTTATATGTGCATGGCCCAACTACATACTCTGACTACTGCGGGGCAGCGGCGTTGGCTAGCTGAAAAGCTGTTCCCTGCCATCCCCAACTTGAATTTTAAGCGTGGGGACTATGTACAGTACAGCCGTGGAGGGAGACAGCTGATGATTATGGTTTGAGGATGACTGCTGATATTTTACAATTCGGATCTTACTGTGTGCGTAGTATTCTCGAATAGTAACGTGACATCACGCCTGCAATCCGCGCAGAGGTAGGCAGAGGAGTGAAGTACACTCCCACGTTTCACTAGTTACGTTTATGTCCCACTACAGAGTAGGTGGTCAGCATATAACTGAGTATTTTACTCAAATATTTGCATATGTGGGAATCAGACGACCTCAAAACTTCTTGCGTGTACGATGTGAGTGAAGAAGACGATAGCGCTTCCATCGAGGCGATAGTGTTGCCAACTAGTCGACCGCGCACTCATTCGAGGAGTCAGAATATTGCGCAGCTACCCACATTAGAGGACGCTGAAGTGACATTAGTTATTTATGAATTTGTCATTGTCGTACAGTTAACAAATGTTTAACGAAAAGTGATCGGTAATATTTTACGATTATAGATCTTATTTTATATCCAACGACGTTCATACTTAACGGGGTTGTTGTGCATGAATCGGCAAGTTTTCTATAAAAAGTGTATCAAAGGCCTCATTAATGGGTACGTTTCACAGGGCAAAGGAACCCTGACCTCCCCTTGTTAATTACACCACTCCGTACACACATGGTTGAGGGCCATGAACAAGTCGTTTTAAACAATGAAAGGTAGTTCCAAAGTTCCCTTTCAGAACCATCATTCGTCGTTATAGGCTTTACGTAGTCACATACCTACTAATAAATACCCGAATCGGGTGTTAATAAGAATATCCTTGGTTCCTATCTAATACAGTACCTACGTGCGAAAAAAATACATTTTATAAGTATGTACCTACTATTGTTGACTTGTGTATTTTGTTTGACAATATTCAATGATTAAATGACTTTATACCAAAAATTAGTACTACCTTCAATCTATAACAGGTTATGTTTCTTATTACTATTACGCGAATTTATAAAAGCATTGCTTTTTACAATGACGAGATGAAATTAGGAAGTGTGTAGAAGTAAATGAAATGATAAACAAAAAATTAGTCAAGTAATTGATGTGTTCGCTGCTTGGCCGCCAGATATTAACCATACTCGGTAAATTGAAAGCAACATGATAGCTAGACAACTTAAGTCGTGTAATAATAAATATGAATCTATTTTCTGTTAAAACTTATAATTTTACTACTTGTTATGCGGTAGGCACATTTTCGAGGAATATTGATCATTAGGGCGATCAAAGTTGTGAGTATAATAAACTTCGTTCGACTTTTGTTAGCTTTATTGCAATTGTCTATGGCTTGTATAAAATTTTATAAAATTGTTGTATAAAAATTAAACTGCAGTTATTACACGGTATCTTCGATAAATTCCTATATGTAAAGAATAATAATGTGCTATTGTTCTGTGTTTGTTTCCTCACTGTCGGATAACTTTATGTTAACATTGAATCCGATATCCTTTTTATTTTGGATGGCATTCGATTCTCGGTTATCACCATCTACGTTGTCGTGTCGAGCTAGAAGAAAAATTTAAATGTATTACATTTACATTTACATTTTAATTTTTGTTTACTTAAAAATAGTCCAAACGCAAATTTACCTTCATTTCTATGAACGTTCAATATGCGGTGATACAGTTCGTTAAATTTCCTTTGTCGTTTCATATTCGACGGCGTGCGGATGACCAGCGTTGGCAAAAGTATTAAGTGCTCAAGATCCGGTTCTTCTTTTGATGTATTTCTGCGTCGAGACATGTCTTTTCTTACTACTAGCCTAGGTTTTCTCGAGTTTGATTTAAACGTCGAATAACTACTGCCACTCGTTAATTCAGCCACTTTATCATTATCCGGTACTGAACCAGAAGCTGCATTTTGTTTCTGGTTATTGGAGGTTGAGGTGTGGTAACAATTGGTCGGTGCCCTATTGGAAGATATATATCCAGCGTAACTTGGACCTGGAGAACAATTTTCTGGGTGAAGTAGAGTAGGAGGCAGTATTCTAGGCATTATTAAGCGCTCATAACTTTTATAGTTTTTCTTCGAATCCTTTTCCCCTTTACGTCGTTCGGTCATTACAGCACTTGTGGTTTTGTGGTCATTTATATTAAAGTCTCTACTGTCCTGTTTATTTTTATGGCTGGCCACAATTATATCACCGGTTTTGCCAACAGGTCTACAACTTTCATGGCGATTGTTCAATTTTACTATTCTGTAATGGCGTCGTTTTCTGCGCTCAACGTGTGCGACTCTTTCTCTTAAGAGGTTATCAATAAGCCGTTGGAGATCACCCCTAGTGCCGTATCTTTCGGGATGTCCTGTTCGTCGCCCAAGTCGAGTATTTGGCCAATGTGTTCGACAAACGTCTTCCCATATTATATCGCTGAGAACGGCTTCTCGAGATGGTGTCAGTTTTATGCCATCATCTCGCGGTGCAAATTCTCCTTGAGCTAAATAATGTACGGTATCCATTAATCTATAGTCGCGAACTGGATTAAGTTTGTGACGTATTTTGTGCACCCTTTCTGCCGCCATTTTTGGTATATCATCTCGTTTACATGGCACAGACGCACACTGGCGTCTGCCTCGAGCAGTGATACCATCGTAAGTTGTAAAATCTCGACCATATTGTTCAGAATTGTGTTCTTTTTCTAAAGTTGTGGCTTTACTTGGCGATACCGTAGATCCTTGGTGTGAGAATTTTTGAAATGCCGATGTATCAGGTATGTGACTGTATTGTTCTATGTAACTACAACCAGGGCGCCCGATTCCTGATGTAGATCGCATCATATTTTCTTTTAGTTCCTCATCTGACGACGACAAGGGAATGTTATGATCAAATGAACGAAATACCATTTCTTGTTTAATAATTTTGCGCTCTAAGTGATCTATTCTTCTATGCAATTTATTTATAGCACCAGTAAATGTTGGCAATGAATCTTTGGAAGGTATATTTGTTACTACTAAAGTTGCAATATCTACTGTATTTGGACAGGTCGTGGCGTTAACAGTGTTTGGGACTACTTTGGAATTGTTCATAGTTGTATGAAGTAGTTCGTCTTCATAGCATTTTTTTACTTGTCGCTGTCTTTGAAAATTCTCGCCAACGCCTCTGGATGACGTATTATTATACGACCATTCTGAAGTATTTATATTATTTTTAAATTGAGAACTGTTCGATATTTCAGGATCAAAATTACGCGGAAGAGTTTTCTGTTGTCGGGTACCGTGTGGCACAAAATGTCCTATATTAGTATTATTTTCACTGAAATCTGATTCAATTACAATTTAATACACACAATTATATTTATGACATATGAATATTGAAATATTCAATTGCACTAACTTACGAGTGACAAAAGATGTATGATCACCGATGGCAAGCCTCGAACGAGATTTATCAGATGTCTGCAAAGAAAATTAAATGTTGTTAAAGCTCAAGGATTGCATTTAACATCCAATTTTTTTTATCATAATATATAACTTACTCTTCTACAATGAAAACGATTTTTTTCAGCGATGTACAAAGTTTTTATAGGGGGTGCTCTTGGTTTGATCGAAACGAATACTTTTTGTGACGATTTAGCAAAGGCTGGTCCTTTTTGTAGTATTTCTAAAATAAAACAAAAATACGATTATTTACAATGAGCTAAACTATGGAATCACTGTTTAAAGAATTCTCTAGTAGTAATCCTCCAGTACTGAAGTGATACATATGTATATAAGATTGTATCAAGGGACATGACACTTCTCGAACTAGATCTACAAATTTTCAGTTATACCCAATAAAAGTTGCTTCTTTGGGAAACTACTTGAACCTCCTGTAGCAGTGTCGTAGTCAAATTCACGAATCAATTTTTCTTCTTGTATCGATATTAATTTTTTATTCGATGGAAACTGTTTATTTTCCATCCCTTTTCCTTTTTCCCAGCATAGTCATGATTGGCGCGCCGAGAAAGTAAAGAGAAAAGTGATATTGACAAAAATTTCGAATTTGCATAAGATATGTCACATCATCATTTTAGATACAAAAAGTGACGGATCATTCCGATCGCAGTCACTTTATTCTTCTTGTCTATTCTCTTCACAATTTCAGTAAATCGTGAAATTTATATAAAGATAAAGATAAAGATGAAATGGTTTCATTCAAGTTCTTAGCTTTCTACACTTCGTCAAACCATCGCATTCAATTAGCAAAATTGATAAATTACATTGTATCAATATTGCAAGGAACATTATTCGTTCTAACCATTTAAAACTGTTATCTACCTTATAGTAATACTCTTTTTAATATTGTCGCTTTTTGAATATGGAAAATACGAAAAAACAAGAAAAACTGTCAAAATTATTTACCGTGACATTACAACCATTTGTACTTTTCTAAAAATTGTTAACCAATTTTTTTTGGTGACAAATAGCACTCAAGGTACATGGAACGTATGGGTTTTTTACTTTTTGTGTGAGAATGTCTGAGAAAGAAAAGAAAGGTGGAGGCGCCGAGAATTCGGCTATAGTGATGGTGGATCAGGCTGGGAGTCACGTGAGATCCTACCGGCCCACGGAGATCGAGCAGGACTCCGAGTTACATCACAAGCGTTCGCGAGCGCCTGCTGCGCCATGTAACCACTTAATGTTATTTATTATTATGCTTATTGATTTATATTCTGATTAATATTGAAACGTGGTCATAAAATTGTAAATTATATCATTACTTATGAATTGTTGTTGCATTTAATACAGCTGTTGGTGAGCTTAAGAATAAAAACAAGGATGCAGAAACAAATCAGAACTATGATTCTAAGGAAATAAAAGATAATGAAAGCGGTGAGTGTACATTGTTACCCATCAAATTATTAGCAAATAAAATTCTAATGTAATAAATACTATTATATATTTAATTTTTAGCGAAGTCTTCGGATCGAAAGCATACTAGTACAGTTACCAAAAAAAGTAGTAAAAAGCGAGATTCATCTCCTGATATTCCGCTCAAAACCTTAAATGAAGGAATGAAGGTGAGACAAATTACAAATAAATAGAACAAGTTGTCGAATCAATTGTTAGCAAATATAGATTTATTATTGTTAGGAATATCCGTTTTCGTGTCGTATAACCTTTTTGAATACTTATTAGTAATTTCTAAAATAGAATAGTTAATTTGACTGGATAGAGAAGCGGTGAAAAAAAGAATATGATGGTAATAACATTAGTGTGGGGATTTGTAATTTTTGATATAGACATGTATTTGGAAAACTCTCCTAAAATAAATTGTAAAAGCAATAAACTTGGTGGTTGCTTGATTTAACAATTTATTGAACATAACTTATTTGATAAGAATGAATGAATAATATCTTCCTCTTATTATTTGTATTTTTATAGCGTGACTATGTACTTTACTAGATTGGATTTCATTTCTTTTAGAAAGTATCGATTGTTTTAAACTAAGTATATTTAAAAAAAACCATTATAACTTCCAGAAAGACACAATAATGCAACAAAAATTTACACCTTCACCAACGCAGCCCATACCGCCTCAAATACAATTGGAAAAAGCTGAATCACCTATCCTTGAAATAAAAAAGGGAGATATGAATAAAAAGATAGAAGAAGACAGCATAACAGAGGAGATTGCAGAGCTGCAAACTCCAGAAGAAGTACGGGAGCATTCAGAATGGGTGAGGAGAATTAGTTTGGTTGTTTGATTGTTGGATAGTTTGATTTATTTTAACAGTTTTTTTAAAATCAAAATCAATAATCTTTAGCACACAATACTCTTTTTGAATTTCGTTATCGCACCTAAATGATTTAGGAAATATAATTTTTCTTTCAATTATTACTAGTGTCATTTTGTACTGTATTTTGCGTAAATGTTGTAGAAAATTTCTTGTGTTCGTCTGTAGGTATACCATCTCAAATTATAAAAACGCGGCAGCCCTCATCAGAAATTTCGTTATATAAATATTGTTTAATTGCGTTCATTTCTTCAATCTGGAGCATACAGAAAGCGATTTTGCATTCTCCAGATGAATTTTATTCAGTATCTCTAGCACAATTGCCTATTTTACTTGTAGATTGTAGGGCCTCTACTAAGGTGTGTTGGTGTTTTTTTTTGTAGTCAGACGATGAGGAGGCGGGCGGGCTGCCGCGCACCGAGTCGCGCGCGTCGCGTATGTCCCGAGCCGTACGACAATTGTTTTGCTGCGGCGTTCGCTATGAGGCCGCCTCCGAAGACAACATCTCCACGCGCTGCGGCATCAATCACGGCATTTAGAAACTTACCTGTATCATATTATTATCACTATATGTCGTGTATGATGTCTCTGTGTCGCCCTTTATCACAGCTGGCCATTCTTCAATGTTGTATTTGGAAATTTATAATTTATTCTCGCACTGTTCTTGGACCGGTCTGCCTTTATATGCTTTTGATGTATGCTCTTCATTATAACGGAATGTGATTGTAATTTGGAATAACTTGTAGTTAATTTATATTGAAAATAAGCAAAATAATAAGTAACTGCTTGATATGTAAATTTTGCATTGATGCTAAAAGCAGTGAAGTCCTAAGGACGATACGTTGCTGAGGGATGGTCAGCTGGATGTATTGAGTTTAGGAAACATTGTATGTATCCGTGTATGTATATAAAATAAAACAGTATTAATAATAAAACGAGTGATACCTTGGTGTATTTGTGGCAATTTAATTATGGATAAATTATTATGATGATAGAGTAATGGCTAAATTGTAATTGTGTGTGATGTAAAATATTAAAATGCAGTATTTTAGTTCCAGTCAGTTTGTTTTCTTTAGCATTTTACAATAATATTGCTTATGTACTACTACAGATGATAATAATTAGTTTCCGTGCCATTAGCTAGGGTATGATTTTCAGAAATGAACACAAATAGTATGTGTGGCAAAACTGAGGAATAGGCTATTAAATCAAAGTTCTTCAGAATAATTTTACAGATATTTACATGTACTTTGAACAGACCTTTCTATTTCACAATGTTCAGAAGTATTCTGTTCAAATTAAAACAAAACACCTATTTATTTTTAAACGACACAAATGAAACAGTTGCCAACCAGACATTTACAAACCAAAAATAAACATGTATTTATCAAAAATAAAAAAGCAACGATACTCAAAACATAATTAAATACTTAAATTTTAAGTACAATTATATGTTATTTAAAAATAATATTTTAGTAAAACTTAATAACTAGACTCGGCCGTGATATGTGACTACTTTCTTCTCCGCCACATGTTATTTGCGAGTATACACATCTTCAATGGCTGTTCAGCTTTATTTCAACCTAAATATTGTACATAATTATTTTCAATCCAGGTCCTTTACGAGGTAGACAGAGAGCACCGAGTGCCAAATATCTCTATCCTTACAGACCTGCCGCGCTTCTTTAACATTCATCACTCTCTTCGTACACGCACGCCGGTTTCGGACACTTCTAGGCGAGTGGCAAGCCGTAAATGCGACGCAACGATTTCATCTCGACCGCATTTCATCTACTTTCATCCCTTATCTTACATACCCAACTCTCGCTACCGTACAGTAGAGTTGGAGTAAGCACGGAGTTATGTATTGCTAATCGAGCTCGCTGGCTCAAGACTTGGCAATAGCTTACCCAATGCTTCATTTACACTATTTCCTGCCCTCACTCTTCTCTACGAGTATGTCAGCGGTGTACCTACCATGCTTACTGAAATCACATAGCGACCTAAATGGTCTCGTAATTTATTCTTAAATTATGACAATTGTCTATCAATATACGGCATCTGAAATATGTATTTGATTCGATAATATAGCCGACAGTGCTCTGAAAGAACTTAACACGCTATGAGTAAAGCTTGGACGTTTTATGAAGTTTTAAATTAATTTTCCATTTAAATCGTTACAGTTAAAAAAGAAATATGCTGTGTCTTGGAATGATAAAGAGTATCAAAGTACAGTTGTACTTCAGGTAAATACTATCAGATTAATTTACAAGCTCGGATTCAATAGTTTGGTTTGATCAAGCGATTGTCCATGCGTTCCGACTGGCAGTTTGTACCTATTTGACATTCATGACATGACATTCGAAATTTGACAAATGCGGCGCTACTGTTGTACTCTGATTTAATTACGCTAATAATAATAATATAATGATAACCAATCGAATTGTACGTAGCGTGTTTTTATTGTGATTTAAATATGAACAGTGTCAATATGATATGTAAAGATTATTTATTAGGCCCCCAAAAGATACAAAGACTTGCCATTATTAAGACAGATAAAATATCTTTACTTTCTCTATGCAAATAAAAAATAACACATTCGATAGTCATATTTAACCTATTTATTTCCAATGGTTTAGGATTTAGGTACAAGAAGTCATGATTGGATATTGGAAAGAAAGGCATCAGTTGGTCCTTGCTTTCGATCGGGAATGCCCTTTGAGGGACCATCTGGTATCACGATTTTTGTGCCTAAGGTTGTAAAGATAAAGCAAATAAAATAAAATGAAGTGCATTGAGTAAAGTCATGATTTGTTTTAAATTAGTATTCTTCTTTTCAGAAATCATCACGTTGTGTGAATAAACCGTCTGGAATCAACATAAACGTCTCAAGGGTGGAGATGATTTGATTAATGATACTTTTAAATGTTATTAAAATCGTCCGAATAGTTTTCGCTCTTAACCAAATATAAACGTGTGATATATTTTGTATTACGTCTTTCATAGACATCATTTTTATGTCCTTTCTGTATGTCTAAGAACAAGAACACACAAATAATCGTTGTGAGTTCGTTACGCTTTTTGAAGAAAATTAGCCATAACTTTCGCTTTATAATGCTTTGTTAACTACTGTTAATGACTGCCTCGTTGGTCGTGTTGGTTGCAAGTGCGACTACCGCTCGGGAGGTACTGGGTTCGATTCCCGGGTCGGGCACTACTAAATTTTCTAATTTAGATTTTCTAGTAATGGCTCGGAGTCTGGATACGTGCCCGATGCATGGCAATAGGCTCACCACCTATTCCATATTGGGACGTAAACGTAACTGGTGAAACGTGGGAATGTTCTACGTTCCTCTGCTTACCTCTTCGGGGATTACAGGCGTGATGATACGTTTTTTTTTTACTTGTTACATATGTATACGTTAATGTATAAGTATTGTAACACAATATTATACTCCTATATTTATCGCAAACAGTTAATATTAAATACACAAATATGATCGTATCCGTTAATTCGTCACACAGTTCCACGCAATGGACACACTTCACAAGTCGGGGTACAGCATAGAGGCGGCGCTGTCGTCGCTGGTGCCCGCGTCGGGGCCCGTGCTGTGCCGCGACGAGATGGAGGAGTGGTCCGCCTCCGAGGCCAACCTCTTCGAGGAGGCGCTCGACAAGTACGGCAAGGACTTCGGCGACATCCGACAGGACTTTGTGAGTGTACACTATCACCGCTGCCGTCATCGCTCGTTGCCTCACCCACACCCCCCTATACAATTCTGTCACAATTAATCTTAGATCGATAACGTTGATACAACCGTAGAAATGATAGAAATTAAAGTTCAATGACCCAGATATTTTTATGTTATAACATGGAAATTAAAAAGTAGCAATGCATTCAACATCTACAACACACATAATAATTATTGGTGGCCGATGTTTTTATTATGGTCAATTATGTGCTAAATGATTTTTTTTTTGTAAAACCTTTTTATTTTGCTACAAACAAATTGGGTGTTATGTTTCGACTTTTCACTATTATAAAATATTTGTTACTATATAATATGAGTGAAGCATGTTCCTAATACATATATATGCAATACGTTCGAACCCGACCCCACCTTGTGCCGCGTGTGCGTGCGCAGCTGCCGTGGAAGACGCTCAAGAACCTGGTGGAGTACTACTACATGTGGAAGACCACGGACCGCTACGTGCAGCAGAAGCGCGTCAAGGCGGCCGACGCCGAGTCCAAGCTGAAGCAAGTGTACATTCCCAACTAGTGAGTGTTTGTACCACCCACTACCTTCATGCCTTACATTTTATATTCCTTGTCGATTTTCAACTTTAGCATGTACTCTATTAGTATGTTGTAATTTGTGCTATGATTCAGTTTCGTTTCTTGTGTTACAAGTGCTAATATTCTTATGTAAATTTGTTTGTCGTTTATGTGAATTTGTTAAAAGTAGAGGCAGTAGTTTTCTATTGTGCTCACTTCACAATTAATTTCACTGCGAGAATGATAGAGGTCTGGCGGTTAACTTTGCTCTTTTAGTAATTATTATATTCTCTATCTTGTCAACAAACCATTGTGCAGTCTGATACTCCCAATGGCACTCAAAGATTGAAATATTTTCGTATGAAAAAAATTTTTCAATATATACCGCGGTCTTTTGTTGGAATACGTTTATATATCATGATAGTTACTACATTTCCAAATCAATATGAGATTATAACAATATCGCATCATTGTTGATGTCTCTTCGTGCTAGCCTTCAACTTACACACTGAAATTTTTCTTACTGTGTACAATAATTACAATCGATACAGAATATAATTTTAATAAACACTATAATGAAGTGAAACTTGTGTTTATTAATTGTAAATAATACATATAATATAACACATGTTGAATTGTTTTAATTTCTGGCATAATTTATTTTTTAATAGCTTGAATTATTCACTACATCAGAATATGTAAACTATTTATAGATACGATTATGTTTTTTTTGGAATGTCATTAGTGGACACATGTTTCGCTTTTGTATCTCTTACATTGACAATTTTTTTTGATTTGTCATTTTGAAATTTGAAATTGTGTTAAAATTATTCGCATTTGAGCATAATTTTGATTTGCGATTACGTAAAATGCATGCAATGGCACAGCAACTGGATTAATGTAGATGTTTATAAAGTTTAAGTAAAATAACTTTAAGCAATCGATTCAGTACTTGAATCTAGATCATAATGATAACATCGCTTTATTTTCAATCAAATAGTTATTTAATAAGAAACAATTTGGTAAATTTTATACTTACAAATAACTGCCATTAGTCATGGTACGGCACTGAACGGCCTCCGCTTAGACTGTCCCCTGGCCAAGTGTAGCGTGTGGTAATGCAAGAGCGGCGCGCGCGTGTTGCAGCAACATCCCCAACCCGGCGCTGGTGGGCGCCGCGGCCGCGCCCGGCGCCGGCAAGCCGCCCGCCGTGCTCAACGGCGGCACCAACGGCACCGCGCCGCTCGCGCTCGCGCCCGCGCAGCTCTGCGCCTCCTGCCAAGGTGACACACGCACACACACACACACGACAGCTCGTATGCGATGTTTCCACGCTTGTACGACGCGCACGCTCAGTGCGCGCGGGCCGCTGTTGTTTATTTACAATACATTTGCAGCAGGCACGGTGTCTGGTAACTATCCCGCACGCCTATCCTATTTGTTTGTTACGATCTGTCGTGCCCCTTGACGACAAGTTCGATATTTCATTATGCAAACAGAGCAAGGAATCTTTATTATTGAACAGCAAGGAAAAGTTTTAGTTTTGTATTTTAATTATAACTATGTTATAAATTACAAATAATTGAGTCTACAAGTGTAGAATTATATTTTTAAATATAAAGGTATACAGCAAAACAGGTTTCACTTATATTATTATGGGACACATTTAATCTTATTGCACTTGCGACAATTTACTCCCAGATCGAAATTATCACTGCAAAAGTGTTATCGCTGCTGAATTAAACATATACATATATTCAGTACTACCACTATGTCACTACTTTCACTATGTCAAATATCAGTTATTCGTTTGCCAAAAATCAAAACCAACTTAGAAGTTAATAATCATTACGTATATTTAAATAAATAAATATTTCAATCGTTACATTTCAATTCCAGTTACAAATTCAACCCAGTGGTACGCTTGGGGGCCGCAGCATTTACAGTACAGACTGTGCGGCTCCTGCTGGCAGTATTGGAAGAAATATGGAGGTCTCAAGGTGAGATACATATTTTATTTACATGAATAAATTGAATACATGATACCTAATGTATTTATACATATGTCTATACTCGTAAAAGTCTTTACTTGTCTGTATAAACGGAGAATAAATAAAGAATACGACCATTAAAAGTTACTTCCTTTCGAAAAAAATCGTTGTCACTCCAAAATAAGCTTCTCTTAATAATTAACTCTGCTTGTGCTGGATTCCTTGTGTGTTAAGTCGGAAGGTGACGAGTGTGTGCAGTGACGTCGCGCACGTAGTATAGCGAGTAGCCGCTCGCTGCGTGCGCGAGGCTGACGGTGCGCCTGTGGCCTGTACGTAGAGTGTGTGCGCGCAGACGGCGGGCGTGTTCGGCGAGAGCGAGGCCGAGCCGCGCGGCGCGCGCGCCGACGGCGACGACGGCGCGCTGTCGGCCTCGCACCGCCCGCACCGCTGCTCCGTCGTCAACTGCGCCAAGGTGCGCCTCGCCCGCTCGCTGCTCCGTGACACCTTCACATTTCACTGTTTCATACTAAAGATTGATCCGGACCAAAAGTAGTCAGACATGTGTTGTGTATGGAATATGAGGCGATTCGACCTATGCCTCGAGTTACTTCCTGTACTTATTTTCTTAATACAACACATTTCACATAGCAAACGTACTTTTAAAGTGTATTAAATTATTCGTACAAAAGTGTATGATGACACTATTTATATATCTACAGAATAGATCTATCTGTAATACCACTTTAAATCTCAGAAATATCTATCTATCTGCAAAGTCGATCTGTCTGTTCTAATGTTTTGTGTTATAATTACTTTGATATTTGACATGCACATATATATACATTCGGATTTCGGCTGTTGTAATCTCTAATAGAGTGTTATCATTCAAAATGACCTTTTTCTAAACACTTGTCGTACGACTGCCAGTTTTCAGTACATCCTTTTAAAGCTCTATATTTCCAAGCACTCTCGTCACATTTTTACATATAAGTCTACTAGGAAATCAACAATGGCATACCGACCGATAAAAAACAGTTCACGTAGTGTATGATGCGCGCGTACCGATAACCATTACCTGAGTGCGCTCCGCGGCAGGAGTTCAAGCTGCGCGCGCACCTGGCGCGGCACATGGCCACGGCGCACGGCGCGGGCGAGGGCGCGCGCCCCGTCATGAAGACGCGCGCCGCCTTCTACCTGCGCGCCTCACCCTTCACGCGCCTGGCGCGGCGCCTGGCGCGCGCGCTCCGCCGCCCGCGCCACTTCGCGCGCTCGCCCTTCTCGCCCATCAACCTGCACCAGGTCAAGCACGAATGTGAGTCGCATTCTGCTCCTGTACGTGTCGCACGCTCATGTCGCTTTTGACTGTCTCGTCAATCGGTAGATTGTAAGCGCGTCAGCTAGTCGAGAAATCCTGGGTTTGATCACCGAATTTAGTACTGTTGAGTTTTTTGCAACCTGGAATTCCAAGTAGTGACGTGAGTGTACATTATATTTATTGTATATTGTATAACAATAGGTTTATCCCTTACCGTTGTGTAATATATAAAATGATATTCGAAACTTTAAAGTGTGTTACACTCCTCTGACTACCTTCTCGGAGTATACAAGTTAACAAGAGTGTTGTTACATCTTTTTTGTACTGGGCCCATGTCTCTGCTCTATAAAAAGCGACTAATAAAATTAACAATATCAGAAAACCATATCGTACCTACGATAAAATTCCTTTAACGCCCTGTCTAAAAGTCCATTTAGAAAGGTTCCCCGATCAATTAAATATTTGAAAAAATTTATATGCAACTTAATTTTACAAAAATAACAAGTTTATAGCTCAAGTACAACTAAAAATCGTAGCGGTCGCCCTTCAGGTACAATAGCGATGGCGGGGCTGGGCAGCGCCGAGCTGCGCGTGGCCAGCGCGGGCGGCGGCGCGGCGCGCGCGCGCGGGCCCGTGGGCGCCGTGGCCGTGCGCCTGACCGCGGCGCTGGGC
>DWDU01001477.1:0-14572 GCA_018245575.1 Jemadia suekentonmiller
GTGAGCCTATTGCCATGCATCGGGCACATATCCAGACTCCGAGCCACTACTAGAAAATCTAAGTTAGAAAATCTAATTTAGAACATTTTTTGTAGTGCCCGACCCGGGATCCGAACCCGGGACCTCCCGATCGGCAGTTGCACTTGCAACCAACGCGACCAACGAGGCAGTAAATTTATTTATTTATTTATCTAATATAGGTAGGTACACTTTTCTACCTATAATATTTTGTTGTTAGCACAATTAAAAAACAGATTTGGGTAAAAAATAACACTCGCACCTTGATCTATTATATGAAATTATCATTACTCTTACAAAAAAATATTTTGTTACACAATACTATATTATATGAAACACAAATCTTAACTACGATGGCTTGAAAATATACTGCGGAAAAACTTTTAAATTTTGAAATATCTGAAATGTATCTGGATAGTTATCAGCGATATCAGTGTATCTAGAACCCTTTGTCGGTATCGGCGGCAAGTGAGCGGGCGAGATAAACTCTGAGCGATTTCGCCGCAAAGAGAGGGCTCAGCGCACTCTATCCTAGTTTTATTCCGTTCGAATTTACTTCAACACCTGAACCTCTAAATAACATCAAAGTTATGTAGATAAATAAGTATTGTTATAAGTTATATAGTATACGTAGTGTAAGTATATAAGCAGTTTTAATATTTTATATACATATATTATTATTATATCCTTATGACAGGTTTCTTACGGGATGGGTAGATATTCGTAATACCTACTAAGTGCTAAACATGTTTAACCTTATAAAGCGAGTGGTTACTTACACCGTCCTGCTATATTTAACAGCCTCAAGAGCCTTCAAATGAATATTGGTGTGAAAGTGTATCTAGGGACTTCATGAAATAACCTGATGAATAATTAATAACGAATTATGTATTAGTTAAATATCCAATAGTTTATTAATAATGATTAATGGATACAATTTTTATCTGAGTAAAAGGATGAGTTAATCTATAAACACTTTCATAGCTAATGTATTACCAGTGAGAAAGATTTCAGAACACTCTATTTTAATAGGTAAAATTCTGATGGTGCTGAGTCCATTCTTATTTTCTCTATTCCATGAAAATTTATCGGATTTACTTCTTACAAAACAGTTTATGTAAAACAGATCTTTTTAAGAATCAATCAATATGTTTTTTGTGTGAAAAATAAACATACTTTATAAACATTAATTTTAAAAGGAGAATCTTAACAAAGTATTAATATAATTATGTAAATAAATAAATATGTTTTGAACAATTTAAGACAAACTTATTTCGTTGTAAGTTAGCGCAATATAATAAGCGTTATATATTTGTAAGTCTTATGTGCAACGTAATCAAATTTAAAATGTACCACAGGATCTTTATGCGATCTAACACTTCACTAGTAGCTTTTATTCTTTTTCCAGATCCATCGGCAGCAAGTGAGCGGACTAGATAAACGCCGCGCGATCTCGCCGCCAAGAGAGGGCTCAGCGATGACTAGCCGAGTTGAGTTTTATTCCAATCGAATTTACCTCGCTATGGAAATACGAGTGTCGACACCT
This sequence comes from Jemadia suekentonmiller, assembly GCA_018245575.1. NCBI lineage: Eukaryota > Metazoa > Arthropoda > Insecta > Lepidoptera > Hesperiidae > Jemadia > Jemadia suekentonmiller. The sequence goes on from DWDU01001477.1 coordinate 1,565, forward strand.
GTAAAAGTCTTATTATGGGCGGAGTTGAACCACTCTCGCGTGACTAGGTACTCCACGTTATCTGGTTAAGTTGGCAATTTGTACGATAGTTTGCTTGCCTTCGGTGTTTTTGTACATATATTAGAACTATTCAAATGTTCGGTTTGGTGAATGTTTAGTAACGATTTATTCGGACAAAGAGTTGTTGACGCTGAAATGATGCCACCATTTAAATTGTACTTAAAGTGAGAATCAACGATACTCATTAATGAAAGAAAAAATGTAGGGAAAAGTATTAAAAGAGATGTCCTTTGATATTAATGTGTATCTAAATATGACGTTCGCGTCGTAAAAGACATAAAAGAGGCATCAGAAACGACATGGAATTGGAGAAGATCGCAATTTATCAATGGAGTGTCAAACAGTCGATCGGTTGGGCGTCATTTTTATCCTATTTGCGTATAAATAGTGGCGTCGGGTTCCGACTCGCCGCTAATGACACGGAAAATGACATCTTATTTCGACGCGTAAATCGAAGAAAAAATCGCTCATCTCTCGCCCGTCTGCATGAATATTTTATAGGCGCGTCAACAGCGAAATGACAGGTTTTATCGTTTGAAAATTCGACGAAAATTGCACGAAATGACGCGGCGATATTTTTTTATTTAGTGAGAACATCCTTCCGCCAATCAGGCGCGCTCATTGTGGCCATACAATGAGTTCTCTCCCTCGGGACGTTCTCGCGTAATTTTTATTTAACTGACGCGCGCAACAGTTTATTTGCGAATGTTTAGCTTTAGAAGCATTCAACGTTTCCTAGCAGAAATCTGTGACACCCACCAAACGCATTGATAATCATACACACCCTTCAACATTCTGTAACTAAAATGTGAAATCTGACTTTTTTTGATGTTTCATTTTTATACACTTTTGTTAAACCTTACTGTTTTAGCGAGTAATATAAGACACACAGGGTCGTTTTTCGCTCTATATAATTGATTATTAAAGAAGTTGTATTAAGAATTTCGTAGTTTCTTCGGTAGAACGGTAATTGGTATTATAGAATCAACGAAGCGTTTGTGTTACAATGGAGCATTCGACTCAATGTCTCTGAAATGTCAAACAATGATTATAAATCGATTTGGCGACGAGCTTCATACACATCAAAGGTTTATTGAAATCCGACATAGCTCAATGGCAAATTGGCAGAGTGGCGTAAATATCTTTATTAATCTATTTAATTGCTAATTAACGTCTCGAGTTCGCTTACGGCGTGAACTAATGAGAAATGCCTAGCGGCTTTGATCGGGAGGGTTGTGTTTGACATGTGTTAAGTACTTAACGAAATCTTACACGCAATTAAATTGTAGGTATTGTGACGCAATGTTTCATTGATCGCAAAACGTTGTATAGATTCGAGATAAGCGGCTAGACGCACGCAAAACGACTGTACACAGTAGAAGCGAAACCACATAATCTTTAGCGTATACATGAGCATATCAAAAGTGCATCGTAAACCCTGAAGATTGTCAGTGGTCGTTACGAAGTGATCCGCATAAGTCGAGGACATATTTCGTAAATTTGTCCCAGTGGGGGAGCGAAGGAACACCTGCCGTAAAGATAAGCCTCTGATGTCTCGTAATATTCCCCTAAAATAACTTCTTACAGCCTCCGGTGCCATAGCGACGGTACCCTCCCGCTCTTGCGATCGACTATTGGTATGCTCAGGCTATGTACTGCGTTATGTAAAACAAGACGATTGAGGTAGAAAGACGCTCGCGCGGTAATCTTCGCGGCATAGTTTCAGTGCCGGAGCCTCTTGACACAATATTGCGAATTAATTAAGGAAGTCATTACGCGCCGATAGCGCGTTAGCCCCACGCGTGTCGGAAATTGCCGACACAAAGGATATTTCCCGCGTTTTCCTCGATTTAAAGCAATTCACGGATTTTGATTAAGCCCCCGCTGCTATAGCGAGATTATTCCCCCTTTCAATGCAAAGAATGGTTTATTTCAGACACCGTGAAACTGAATTGTATTTCCTTATGCCATTGATTTTATGTGTGCGCGGGTACTCTGTAGCGGAGAGTGAAGTTCAACATTCAGCCAGTGAGTGTACATTATACTTCGTAAGTTTACCAGTGCACTACTTGTGTGTATAAACTTTTCGAGTGGAATTTGTTGATAAAAAATAGCCGCATAATATGACATGTACTTTATGTTGTACTGTGTACTGTGTATTTATTCCTGCTCCTAAGTCGATTGGGTATTCAAAGAAAAATAAATATAAAAAACTGGTCTAATTGACTTTTATTATGGCGGACGCATCAGACCCTCTCAGTGCTCTGTTTCAGTCCTTTCCTGGACATGAGCCTCTATCGAGAGCGTTTTGCTAATAATACCCACGTTGGGCACGCGTGGGAATCGCATGGTACAGTTTGTAAATAAAACACATAACATAATATAAATCATGTCATAACAAAAATTCTTAGATAAACAAGTAATAAAATATGGCCAAAAAACAATTACCAGTAACAACAAAGCACAGCGAGTCGAACGTGTAATAATAAAATAAAGTTAATCAAACATTGTACTGTAATTTATTCCTAATAAAATTTTCATGTAAGGCTTCAATGTAATGGCACAATAGCGGACGCCAATAGAAACTACGTTCATTAGAGGTCACCGATGTGGAGAGAAGTAGTCTTCCGCATCGCAACTAGGGCCAATTTCGGATTGCCGTAATAATTATTTATTCCGCTCACTCGTATCCAACCGGGTTGGAACTATTCAACGAAGAAACGCTATTTCTCGCTGGTCAGATAAGACGTTTGATTCTCCCCATTTTCGCTCCGGACTTTAATTATGGCCTCTGGTTTTGTGTAAAATAGTTGGTCGAGTAATTCAGTCTGGATCAGTATTCGAGGCGCGCGCCAACGGGAGCGGAGAGCCAATGAGCTGTGGCAGGAAAAACTGAGCCAAATCATGACTGCTATCATAATTGTTTACTGAAGCCGACCGCCTCTGACGTGTGGTAGATACCGCAAAAAACAGAAACGAAAATAATGCCGCTTGAGGAAATAACTAACATATAAATATACATTGTTCTAAAAGCTACGAAGCTTTAAAAGTGAAACAATGAAACGTTTAACAAAGAATTGTTCAGAATGTACAATTGAATTTATGGCAAATGAGCCTACTTATAGGCCGATACTGTAAAATATGTATTTGAAGTCTACAACCAGACAGGAAATGTTACAAAACAATAAGCATAGCTCTCAATAATTGATCATATATTACGAATAATACATATTAGATATGGAATATAGGTTTCATGATGCGAATAAAATTCTGCACTACTTGAAGAAACAGACGTGTTGTCGCATATAGTTTTGTTGATTATTGCTTGAAAAGTATGTAGCTGTGTACCACAGATTTCCCAGCCGCGGAACACAAAGCCATTATGCTCATAAAGGATTATAGTCTCCATTTCGCGCTTTTCCCTAAATCAAAACTGCAAACGTGTTTTGTTTACCTACTCAACGCCCCCTCATTTCTTCAGTCGTTGAACTGCATAACTATACGAAGCGCTCGGAACACCATATAGCGCCGTAAAAAATAAGCGCACATCAGGCTCAAGCATGTAATTCTAGCGCACTCTTCCGGCCCGAACAAAGGAGAGAGGGTAAGAACACGAGTTACTCGACACCCTGTACCTTACGCAGATTCGTCTCTCACCGTCTCCGCGCGGTGCGCGCCAAAACTAACTCTCCATGGCGTATACAAGCACTCTTTTACCCTGGACCGGACGCTCTCCATCAAACATTTCATAGCCGCAAGACGCAGGAAATTCGCGATAGTCAAATTGTAGTCTTACGGGGTGTGTTAACATTAAATTATTACATTTGCAACTGTGTTGCCGACATATAAGGCACTATTTGCGTTACGATCGCGGGACGAAGGGTCCTTAGGATATGGCGAGCTCATGAGGACTGCAAAAGAAAAATGTACCTTTAACGACGACTTGCGGATTCTGGGAGTCGGGAGATGAAATAAGCCGTAACAGGATGTCATTCAGGATAATGCCTCTTTCGCTTTATTTTCTTTTCAACACATTAAAGTACCAATTTGTATTGAAAACGACATAAAGATGAATAATATATTTTTTATATTAAAGCCCGTTTAAGCAAATACAGAGCCACCGTCGAGATACTTCTCGTTATTGGACCCGATGTGACGTCGTTCCGTTTCAATTTCTTGGTTCAAGTGCAACAACTAGGTAAGTTAACATTAGGTACCTCACGAATGACCTTAAATTCAACTTTTGTATTTCAGACATACGCTGAGATAGATTTACCCAATAGCTATTTTTATGATCATTATACATTTCCAGCAATTAACTTTGATAGAACCCTAAATGAGAATCGATAAGGTTTCTAATTATTCACGCAAGCTATCCAAAACCCAGCGGAACTTACTTGTTTAGAGTATTGAGCATTTAGACGGCCACAAGAGCTGAAGAACACCAGACAGAACTATGTCTAAATGCTGATACATTCGTGTCATTGCTCAAGGAACCTGCGTAAACTTCGCCAAGTGATCGTCGGCTAGACGCCGCCACACAAACATAAGGTACGCCCACAAAAACTCGTTCGCAGGTAAAAAAAAATCTGTTGTGTGTGTGTTACATGCACGTGTGTGAGCAATGGAACACGGGTTTACTTACAGTCGCCCCTCGCAGCTACTTGTAGGTAAGTAGCTATCGCGAGTCCTTTGTTCTAGCAGCTGATTGGAGCCGGGCCCGGAAATGCGTGTCACCCACACCCTCATTGGTCCGTTTCATTTTCTTAGCGCGAGAGAGACGCAGCTACGCTGAAGTGTGTAGTTGAGGATAGGGATCTCTGTGTGTAAAACGTTAGGTAGGTGTCGCGAGTTGCTTGTTTTGCTCATTCACTACGTTTGCGCCGCGCTGTCTAAGATAAACTATTTGGCGAGTTGGTGCTAGTTCGCAAATTGTTTTGAACGCAGTTTGCCGTCCGCCGCGGTGCCATGGATTGTTGCGAATTAATATCAGACGGTTAAGATTGTATAACAGCAGTAATAGTGGTTTGAAATTTGCCCACTCACTCCGGGAGATTGGGTTCAAATCCGGGCGCGCATCTCTTAAAAAATGTGCGTTTTAAGTTTAAGTATCACTTGTAATAACAATAAAGTAAAACGTCGTCAGGAAACCTGTACTTTAGAGATTTCAAAAAAATTGAAATGTTCTCTAAGGCGTGTGAAGTCTGCCAACCCGCACTTGGCCAACGTGCCAGACTATGGCTTTTACCCTCTCATTCTGAGAAGAGATCCATATTCCAGCAGTGGAACGATAAAAGGGTCTGAAAAAAAAGATTGTATAATATGTAGGGTAATTCGCAATTATTTCGGCGCAAAATTTATAAGCTTCAACAAAAAGGGGGATATTTCTTAGTATTTAACACGAAACACGAACGAAAGTGAACACAGTTGAATAGCTGATTTCAACTAGTTATTGATCAAGGCTTAAATGTAAAAAAAATATATCCGAGATAATAATGTATCACATACCTCATGTACACAAACACACACACATGAATAAATATTATTTATTAACTAAACAATTAGGTAATTATAATGTTAACTAATTAGTGTAAACGGTTTTGGCCATATTGTTATTATTAAAGGATATACAAATTTTGTTCAATTTTATAACACTGTTAGATTATCAAATGAATAAACAAATATACAATGGTAAATATTTCAAATGAAATTTCTGAAAATCGAGGCTGCGACAGACTAACCACGACTCTATCTGCTGTCGTCCACAACCTGTGATCGAGGTGATGTGAGGTGTTTAATTTGATCATTTCAGTATAGGATAACTGTGCCTTATTACAAAGCAGTAAGGGCTGGTTTGACGTAACTAAAAAAATGTTACCTATCATAATGAAATTTAGTTTTAATATTGTCTATAATGTTAAATAACATTTCTGTGTAGAAATAACGATACAGAAACTCATTTTGAATTTGGTTTTTTGTTGGTATTCAAGAAATATTAACTTTTCTCAATAGTAGCTTTAAAACGTGTTTGTTTAGAACTGTAATTCCTGTTTTTGAGACTGATTTAAAAAACATCTGTTGCAATAGATATAATAATATATCATCTGTTGCAATAGACATTATAATGACCAAACCCTGGTGGGTCATTGCGCTGAGCAAACGCATACAATTGTCCAAAATTTTTTTTTAGTACTTTTAATACTTTAAGACTTAAAAAATATTATTTTCAACTCCTCTCCCAGCCTGAGAGATTTGTTCGTGAATAATTAGTGCTTTATTGTGAAAACAGTCCTTTTTATTTTAAGACCTTCTAAAAAAACCAATCATTCAAACTAGTTTCATTTTTAAACTTATGAAAACTAGTTTAGCTATTTAACATGGAAACGGATCTGACAGGCGAAAAATGTTACCCTCGCATTTACAATTCCAGTGCGAATTAGATTTAATACAATAATCAAGTGGAATATTTATTTAAATTGTATGTAGACAAACTGAACAAGGCAGGAGAGGCAGCGGGTGGCTAACCGGCACTCTGTCACGTAGCCGTCGCGCGCAGGCTTGTGCGCGACTGTACCGGAAGTGCCACGTAACGTGTAGAGACGTACTGACAGTTCACGTACCTACTCATTGGTACAATCACGTCCAGCGATGGAAACGTAATAGACTATGTAATTTCGTTTGTTAATGCGAACGTACTAAAAATATAAAATAATGTTTACTTGTGAAAGATATCGACAAACAAAATATGTCTATTAAAAATTTGCCACTAGTACCTTGGTGTTTTTTAATAGACATTTAATTGATGCGCGTTCATGAAAATATATTACAGAGACCCTTGGAACTTCTTTGTTACTTGTTTTAAATTGGTTTAAAATAATTCGATGATTTTAAATTGGTAAATAATTAAAATTAATATTAATTGGTGTAGATATTTACATCCTCGGTAATTATAAATTTTTGTGATCTCATTATTTGAGTGAAAAGTAATATATGTATATGATTAATAACCAATTCACGTGTACCATCCACTTAAGATACTCTGCTTGATGAGAGCCATGGTTACTTACGACGATAATATATGACATCACGCCTATAATCCCCGAAGGGGTAGGCTGAGCAATGCAGTACACTCCCACGTTTCAACCGTTACGTTTACGTCCCACTATGGAATAGATTGTGAGTCTATGGCCAACATTTAACACTCAACTATTCAATATTCAAAATGTGGGCTCCTCGTAAAACGAACCCGGAAATCTTCGTACCACAAAAGTACATAAACTATTTTATGTGACAACAGCCTTCAAAAACATAAAACGTTCACTATGAAGACATAAACAAAGAGATACATGCGTTTTAAAGATGATAGCAGTTAAAAATTTAACAAACAAAATCAACGCTCTAAATAAACTCCAAATATAACTTACACAGACACAAATGCTTTTTTAAGCAAAAATTCCCTATTAAGAAAGAAAAACAATCGCTTTGAAAAAGATATCAAACTTGACATTTAATTTAAGACTCGCAAAGTTTGTAATCAAAATATAGCGTGGGTTAAATGTGACTTACCTAATCAAAATAAACGGCATTATGTAACTTTCCAATTCACGTGGACGTTTCGTGTTTTTAAACATCAAATAGAGTTTCTTCATTTAAAAGTTGATTGGAGCTTACCGCTTATTTTCGATTTGTTACGAAATCTCACTGAAATCATCGTGGAAAGTGCCCCGTTTATGATTATTACGTAAAGTTACGAAATTAGATGAATTGCGGAGTTTGGCGAACTTTATCAAAACATTGAATCACTTTTTTCCCTCTCTTTCACTACTAAAACAAATAAAGAACAACATGGAATGTTTTCGAAGACAGGAATAACCTCTTTCACAGACTTGACCTTTACGAGGCTTGCAATCGTTGTTCAAACACACAAACAAACCCAGTTATTAATAATAACGTACGTTTACGGGAGGTCCTCCATCAATAGGAATGATTTCTGAGTTCTCTTTGTACATAATCGATATTTGTATTCGATTGTAAACGGTACAATACCTCGGGTGACGGGTTTGAACAACAGGTGTCGCATGGCTGAAATTTTGGTACTTATAATACAGAAAAAGTCTTTGATATGTTTATCAACCCTTTAGATTTGGGGGCGCTTTTGAATGGTGAACAATGTTGGTTTTTGGAACGGGGTTTTCGATGGTTATCGACAGAAAACCTGAGGTTACTGCCAGGTGAGATGTCAAACGATCGAATGTTGGGAACATTGACTTGAATAGTTTGTGGTGGATTCGGTAAGTTGACCCGATAAGATAGCATATTGACGTGGCATGGCCTGTATTAACATTGAGGATAACAGGTAGTTTTTGTGGGAAGTTTTAGATACTCGTCATTTTTTACAATCGCAGCAGTATTGACGGGACATGTTTGTAAATTGTTTATTTTTTGTAATTGTTCATTTTTTACTCATGAAAGTATTGTCGCTTATTATTAGGCCTTATTTGATTTCAATGTTATGATAATGAATGCTTATAGTGTGATCCGATTATACCTACACTTTTTCTACCTTACATGTGAAATAATGACTTATACAGATCTAAAAGCTGTTAGATTCCAAGGATTCAAAACCTGACGAAATGGTATATCTACAGCATTTTACTGTAACAGACTAATTGATTGACAGTCGCAGAAAAATTTAAATTCCATCATTTTAAATCCATATCTCTATATATTTTTTATTATTAGGTATTTCATGATACAGGCTCTCTTACAGGCTAGGAGAGCATACACTGCCTAATATCTTCAGCTTTACAGATATGAGGCACTTTGTCTACATTAATCACTCTCTTCATACAGGCACGCTTTCGAAAAAAAACAGAATCGTGAGCTAGGAATATCTGGATATATTTCATTGCTCGTAACTACGTAGGTAGGTACGTATAGCATACAGTTAGCAACATGTTTACGTTGGTTCGTTTAAATTATCTAACATTTCCATAGCCGTAACGAGCGAGAATAATTACGCGGGTCCGCCATCTTGGAACAAATGAACGAAGAGCGTGGAAAATTATCACGACACGTTCGTGTCGACTCCATTGGATGCGTTTTGTATCGCCGCAACCTATACTTACATTTAATATTTCTTTTACTTTTTTATTAGTTACTATATATTACTCCAGTCTTTAAATTTATTTTATTGTTTAACACCGATTTGTCTCGGTGAATGGTCGGGGTACCTGTAACAGATATGTTGGAACAAGGTCTTTGTCGGCAGTAAATCTGAATATGCTCATATCAATAAAATATTAGTATAGATACGTGCCCGGTGTATGGCAATAAGCTCACCACCTATTCCATAGTGGGACGTAAAGGTAACTGGTGAAACGTGGGAGTGTTCTACATTCCTCTGCCTAATTCTTCGGAGATTACAGGTGTGATGTTACGTTATAAATTCCTTATCGTCATGTGTTAATGTTATGATACAAAATGTAGGGACATATTACAGACATAACACACGAGATGATAGACTTCTACTGCAAAGCATTAGCTTTAATTACAATTGCGTAATACAAAATTTTCTTAACAGTTGTGCTGTAATTAATGATAAATTCAATAGATTTTTTTATTTGTGCATTATAAAAATGTCACTACAATAATCAATATTTTGGCTCAACTGCCACAGAATATTGGACGTAAAGCTCGGCAAAGCGGATATCACTGTGTTCAAACAGCTGAAAAAAGAAACAGAAGAAACAAGCTCATGATACAAAAACTATCTTGATCAAACCACCACTATCAAACCCATATATTCCGGCTCAGCAATTACGAGTAGAATTTGTAAGCACTGGACCAACGAGCCCTCCGATTAACTTTATGATTAAGAATTTACATATCTTGATTATTTGCGATATCAATTGCGTGAATGAGAAGCGGTAGATTTATGTAACGCCATCTAGCGTCAAGATTGTGAAATGTTACATAACTATAATACGAAATATTTTAATGTAACGTGGAACTTTTAAGTTATTGTATCTATATTTTTGCGTATATTGAAGAAGTTTCATTCGAAACACAGCTTGTACGCGACTTAAACGCGGATTTTCAGTGCTACCAAAGAGAATACTGCAGCTAAGTGAAATAGGATTGAGAAAATCTCGCGCTGCTCTCGTATTAAAACAAGTGGGGCCTACAAAAGCGATACTCTAAAAAATGCACTGGAAAATACATCGCGAAGTTCTGTTGAAAGTGAGGTAACGCACGGAGCGTTGCAACTAACCAACCGTGGAGGTAAGGAACGGGTTTAAGTAGAGAGAGGCAGCGGATAGAGTAACAACTAGCTTTGAAAATAGAAGCAAAAAACATTTTGATCTTTCACTATTTTTACAACAATATTTTCTCTTCTGGGTCTGTTCATATCATTACTGTATTTTACATCGCTTTATACAACACATACCTTTAGTTTTCATCGCTGTTCAAAATATTACATCAACCGGTAGCACCTTGTTACCCAATTGAAAGTAAGCTAATCAATGATTCAAGTATAAAAAGCAAAAGAGATTTGAATGTCGTATTTAGAATTCCAGGAAATGTGAAAGAAACGATAGGTATATAGTTATTAGCACTGATTTACAGCTTCGCAATAAACATCTCAGCTTTTCAAAACACGATCAAAGACCATTTTAAGCATTCGTAATGTAAATTCGTTGAGAGTTTCTTGTAGGTAACTATTATATACCTACCCGTAGTGTGCTAATACAGAATGAGACGTTGTTTCGTTAATAAACATTTGTTGCCATGTAAGCAACCCGCCGTTTGCTTGTAACTTCCGACGCGCGCCTTCAGCGCTGAATAGCCAGTGTCGGCAAGGCGAGCGCCTACTGCTGCATATTTATGAAGCGCCTCAAACACTATAAATAGTTGATACCAGCCGCGGCCTCGCTCGTAATGGAGTAAATACGACCGGGAGACTCTGTAATTTGCACTGAATGTCAAACACCGCTGATGCATGAAAAAGTACACGGAAAAATGGTATTTTTTTGAAGCAAGTGCCATCGCAACGACAAAAAAGCGCCGTGACTCTGCGCAATCGTTAATTGGAAGATACGATCCGTCTGCCTTTCTAACCCTTAATCTCTTAAATACGCATGACGTGAGCTGTTATGTATTTTCATACTTCTCTGTAAGTTGCGGAATTAAATGTAACAATTACGTAAACATAACTGTAGCTCGTTTTTACATCATCTTATAGAATTATGCAAATTTAATTCTTACCTATACAGGATTTTACGTTCAATCTCATTTCCAGATACAGTACTGTCAAGTGTATATAGGACTATATAATAGATATTAGGACAGCTTCGCAGTAAATATATCCGCTGTTTCAGAAACGATAATATAAAGCCCAGTAAACGTCGGGCCGACCTGCCGAGCCCACTTCGCCGACGCCTGTACCGACCGATATAGCTTAGATAAACGCGCACATAACTATGCAAACTACTTCTCCGAAGACAACCTCGCGTCTAAACATCTTAAGTAACTTAACAATGCAACGTAATGTAAACTGTAAACTGCATATCTTAAAGTTCCATTTGCGAGTAAGGGGCGGCCAATGTAATATTCACTAAGGTCGTACTGCTCCACACAGTCCACCATTAGCTAGGTACATACCTGTAAGTGTGGTGGGAACGCGACGTGAATACGGTATGGGCGTTGTAGTGAGCCTAAAAAATTAAAGCCGCCGACGATACTTAGAATGCTAAATAAAGATTTGAATGGTCCGGAGCGCTGTCCGCAACGCGATGTCGACTTAGGCGTGTCACGTCGGCGGGTTAATTTTTTTTTTCGGTTCGAAAGTCGTACGTGCTCGGCGACTTCCTTTCAATGTAAAGTGGAATCGATTAATGAGGCCCAGTTTCAGATGGCAGTCGGGTCACATACCTATTTACGATTTACGAAGATCACTTGACAATAACATTATTTAACGGCCGTGTAATAATACCCTGACTAGAAATTTTTGGCCCATATACGAATAAAATCCGCAGAAGCGAACTATCGAAATTTATCGCTTCCTATAAATCTGTTTTCACTTCGCTCCCGAGGGACTAATGCTCGTGAATGTCCAATAACATAATTTCGGAGAGACATAGGAATGAGCGTCCAGGCAGCGTTGGCAACGTGAACGAAATCAATTTTCTCGGCGACGTGAATGCGAGTGTACAATTCTGCTTTATCTGCGGAAGGCGCTGGCGGTGGCAGGATTTAGGGGTCAATGGAGAGCGAGCGAGGCGGCGAGTGCGGGTTTTGGCGAGGTGTAGCGGTATTGCAGTAGGAGTCGGCCGGGCAGCGGCTGGCCGAACGTGCTAATCTGCGTGGAGTGTCGCGTGTGATTGGGCAGACGTCGATGTCCAATTTTCCGGTGGCGGCGGCTGCATTAGTTGCCAGACAACGGCCACCCGCTAACGGATATATTTGAATACCTTTGCACGAATAGAAAATTATAAATTGCCGTGCTGGGCCATACCCACGTACGCCACTCTACTAGTTTGCGCGTTACTAAAGCGTAATAGGTATACAATGTTAGATTGGTTTACTATTTATAATTTGTATACCTATACTTCTTGACATTTCTATAAGTACATATTAACTGCTGCATTAATTGACTGGTGGCCAGCGCGACTGCTCATCGAGAGGTACTGGGTTCAAATTCTGGCCCGGGTGCGACATTCCATTTTTCTTAGAATTCCATTGAACTTAGAAATATCTACTAATAGAAATTTCTAGTAATGGTTCAGAGTCTGTATTTGTGCCCGGTGTATCACACGCGCTATTCCGTAGTGGGAGGTAAACGTAACTGGTGAAACGTCGAAGCACACGAATCTATATATTAATACGTGATACAAAAACTTTGGACCCCTTTTTACGAAAATTTCGCGGACGCAGGAGCATAAAATT